>RJWH01003968.1:0-126603 GCA_004363575.1 Solenodon paradoxus
GAGGGAGAGGGAGAGGGAGAGAGGGAGGGAGAGAGAGGGAGGGAGGGGGGAGCAGAAAGAAATAGATAAATCCTCCTCTTTCATAGCAGGTCATTAAAAGATAAAGGCTACATCAAATTAAAAAAGCACAAGCATTTCAAACAGATACATGAAAAAAATCAAAAGAATCAACTAATAATGAAAGAGATTGCCTCTGTGGAAGTCAAAATGAGAAGGGGCTGCTAGGTTTAGCTAAAAAGAAAGAAAGAAAGAAAGAAAAAGAAATGGACGATTTTAGGAAAACTATAACCTCAGCTTCAGCCCAACTTCTCGTGCCCCTTACGTACAAAAGGAAGAGCGCAAATGTTTAGAGCATCGCTTTTCCTCCAGTCAGAACCCCACTGCACTCCTCTCTTGCCTACATGCTGTCCCTGTCATCCAGGCTCAGGCCACTCCTGCCAGCGAACGTGCTGGGCCTCGGACCCCGTACTAGGCTCCAGGACTGTGACTGGCCGTGAGCCATTTCTCCCTGCTGTCCATCCTTTCCGGTGACAAGGCGGACTCCTGCCACAAAGCCTGGCTGACCACTCAAGGCCATCCACTCTCGCCATTTGTATGGCTGCACTGGACACTAGTGGACCAGCTGGAACTCACCCTCCTTGCACAGCATCCTTTTAAGCGCCCTTGTTTTGGTGCTTATCCAAGTCCCACTTGTCTGCTTTATTTTGTGACAAGACTGAAAACACTTTGTTAGATGATTGGCTTGTTTCCCACCTTCCCTGAGGTCTAACCAATGCAAGACGGATAGTCTCTCAACAACATTGAATTTGAACTACCATTTACACTAGTGACACTCAGACATCGCAAATGAATTAAATGTGTTTGGGTTATTAAAAGAAGCTGAAATTATGATTATCAGAGTTACCGTTTCCGGTTGACTCTGCATTTCATTTCTTTACATTTTTGTGTTCCAAATCCTTGAATCCAATTTCTTTGTTTGTTTGCTTTTTAATGTTTGGCCATTTTTAGCCTAAGTGGAAAACGTTTTACAGGCTTCCTCCAAAAAACTCATTATGCCAAAGAGAGCCTCTGCTTCTGGAGATGTGGGAACAAAAAGATAATGAAAACTGCCTATAAGTCAAAAACCCACGTAAGTAAGGGTCAATAAGACAGGCCTCCAATGACCCCAGAATAGCCAAACACTCATTCTCCATTTCCCAAACTTACTTCCAAATTTCTAAATCATAATGAAAAGGATGCCGGGGAGATGTCATCTCCCGAGACGTTAAGTGAAAAACCTCACTGTTCCCAGAAGGACCAGGGGAGGGCCTCAGCTCTTACCTCACTAAGTCCTTCTGTTTCACAGAACGTCTGGGACAAAAACACACAGGTCATCGTCTCCTCCTTCTTTGTAAAGAGAATCAAGTCTTTTCCAATCCTCATGGATCCACTACATTAAAAACCAAGAAAATATGTTTATATCTCAAACATAAAGAAAAAAAACAGGCAGACATGATATTGTGTATTGTAATGCATTGTTCTTTTCATAGAAATAACTCCACTCTTTTGATGACCCATCACCAAGAGGGAACAAGTCTGATTTTTCTTTTCTTTCACAGAAGAACAGACAGATTTATTTTGAATGCTGCTGGTTTTTTTCCATTTATATTTTTATTATTTCTTTTGTTTGTTTTTTAAGATATTGAATTCACATCTCAGCCTGTGCACATTTCACACCACACCCATCACAGAGTCCCGGAGCCTTTTACCATCACCCTGTTAGCTCCTTCCTTCCCTTATTCCTCCCTCCTTACCCTCTCTCCATAGTCACAGTCTGGCGTCCTGTAAATCTTGGTGAGATTTGTCTGTTCATTTGTTTTGTTTCTTTATAGTCCACATATGAGTGAGACCATCCTGTGTATCTCATTCTCTTTCGGGCATATTTTGTTTAGCATGACCCTTTGAATTTCAGTCATATTGCAAAGGGCATGATTTCGTCTGTTTTGATAGCTGCATAGAATTCCACTGATCATACAACAGAGTCTTTATCCAGTCAGATGTCTCAGCTACTGTGAATGTGATCTAGTCCAGCCCTACACTCTTGCGTCAGGCAGACTTCTGGAGACAAGGTGCCATGCAGGGCTCAATACAGAATAATGATCTGTCTCTGGTAGGTTCCACATATGTGACAGTGCCCTTCTGTCCTCACCGTTCATTGAGGCAGACTTATAAAACAAGTGTGGGCAAGCACGACACCACTACACTGAAAATATGCTTTGAGAAACAACAGAACTTAGAGATGAATAAAGTCTAAAGTACAGCAGCAATACCTAAAAAGATGATTCATCACCAATTGTAGAATCTCATTAAAAAACACTATATCCATGTCAGTAGGAGGTATGGAGATTTCAATACAAGGTAGGGCTCTCAATTTAATATTCTTTTTTAGCTCTAAAAATTTTTATAGAAGATTGCCTTTAACTAAATAGTGTTCCCAATATTCATAAAATATGCTTTAAAGGAAGAAAAAGATTCTCACCTCTTAAGACCATTGCCATATTGCCCAATAAACTTCAAGGTCGATGACCGTTTCTTAGATGTTCCAAAGTAAATGATATCTGAAGCATCCTCTGCAATGGACACCGATGTTTAAAATTTTCACTACTTAAGAATTAGGAGTCACGGACACTGGCCAGAGGTCCAGGTGTTAGGCCATCACACATATCTAAGGACTCTAGAATCAGTCAGAACTCTTGGGTCAGCCCAGAGACAAGGATGTGACAGTTTACAGTCTCTCACCAGGGTCTCAATGGTAAGACACTGAAGGAGGGCAGACAGATCTGGCCATGTGACCTTGGGGAAATACCGTTTACAACTCTGAGCCTTAATTTCCTCATCTCTAACAGAGAACTACTAATACTTATTTCACTGCATTGCTGATGAAGACAAATGAAATGAGATGGTACATCTGTGAATTTCTAAATGCCATACACGGCACTCGGTAAGTGAAAATAATAAGTGTTATAATTATTGGCACCATTAGCAATTTTTCATGGATTTGGCTCTTATCCAATCCCATAAGGAACAGCAAGGCAGAAAGGCTTCTGATATGATAATGCTTGGATAAGAAGGGCTGCTTATTTCAGACTCTCAGAGTCATTCTCCAATGTCCCCCCAAAGCATTCTCAAATTCTAGAAAAGAACACTTGGACTTCCTACTGCCAGAAACAGGAATGCTACTAGGAAAACAGGAAAAGATAGAAGTGGGTCTCTTGATTGGCCTACATGGAATATATGCTCAGAAAATGTTCTGAGGAAAAACTGCATACATCGGTGACACCTGGATGGAGGGTATAAAGTTACCAGACATTCTGTTTGTCTGAAGATAACTGGACTTTCTACCACAATGTCTATAAGGGATTGGGTATGATGTGAGGGTATCAACAATGACAATATTAATTACTACAATGTTGTGATTTGCAATAAATATATGACTGATATTGAACCAGCAGAAAAAGAAAACAATTCCACTTACGATGGCATCAAAAAAAGAGAAAGAATTAGTAATAGATATAAAAAAAGAAGCGAAAGACCCAAACAATGAAAATTACATAACACTGTTAAAAGAAACAGAAGAAAACACAAAGGAATAGAAATTTATTACATGCTCAGGGATTGGAAGAAATAACATTGTTAAAAAGGCTATATTACTTAAATTAATATACAAATTCAGTGCAATCCTCATCAAAATCCAAACAGTATTATTCACGGAAATGAAATTTTGAGAAATCATGAAATTTATTTGGAAACACAAGTCCCTGAATAGCAGTTACAGTCCCGAGACAAGAAACAAAAATGGCAGTACCATGCTCCCTGACTTCAAACTATACTACAAAGCAACAGTAAACAAATCAGCATGATAATAGAATAAAAAGAGACACACAGATCAATAGAACAGAACTAAGAGTCTAAAAAATAATCCATACATATACTGACAACTAATTTACAACAAAGGAACACATGTAAAGTAATAATGAAGATCTCTTCAATAAATGATGTTGGGAAAACTGCACAGACACATGCAAAAGAATGAAACTAGACCACTCTCAAATACCATACATAAAAATTAATTCAACATAGATTAATGACTTTGATGTAGGAACTGAAATCAGAAAATACACAGAAGAAAACACAGACTATACTCCTTGACAATAGCCTTTAGAGATGTTTTGGGGAATTCGACACTAATGGTAAACAAACAAGAACAAAAACAAATGGGACTACATCAAACTAAAAGGCTTCTGCACAGCAAATGAAATTCTCATCAAAAGACATTCTATTGAATGGGAGAAAATATCTGTACATCATGTATCTAGTAAGGGGTTAATAACCAAAAACATAAAAAGAACTGATAAAACTCAATAACAACAACAAAAGTAGCAATGCCATTTTTAAAAAATGGACAAAATATCTTAATAAACACTTCTCCAAAGACATAAAGATGGCCTACAGGCACATGAAAAGCTGTTCATCATCTCTTACTATTAGGGAAACGTAAATTAAAATTAGTTACTACATCGTATCATTGAGAATGGTTATTACCCAAAAGACCATTCAGAATGAGTGTTGGTAAGGATGTGCACAGAAGTAAATCCTCATACAATGTTGGTGGGAATTTAAATTAGTGCAACCACTATTGAAAGCAGTATGGACAGTCCTCTAAAAATTAGTAACAAAAATGCCATATAATCCAGTTATCCCACTTCTAGGTATTTATCTAAAAAGCAAAAACAAGAACATTAAATCGAAAGATACATGAACTGCCAATGTTTATTGTGGCATTATTTACAATGGCCAACAATGGAAAACAACTTAGGTCCCCAAATACACACTGACAGATGAGCAGATAAAGAAGATGTGAGGCACACACACGTGCGCGTGCGCGCGCGCGCGCGCGCACACACACACACACACACATACACACAATGGAATACTAATAAGCTATTTAAAAAAAAAAAGATAAAATCTTTTTTCCAGTGACATGATGAACCAAGAGGTGAAGCAAGTCAGATGGAGAAAGACGAATACTGTATGATTTCACACATATGTGACAGAGAAACAAAGCAAATGAATGAACCAAACGAAACAACTATAGACTATTAATCTATAAGACAAAATTAGTGGTTAGCAGAAGGGAAGGGGGAGCAGGCTGGGCAAATCAGGTAAATGGGATCAAGTATAGGTGAAGGATAGAATGGAAGCACTAGCAGTGAACTTCATCAAATATACACAGATGTTGATATACAACGATGCACGCCTCAAGCTTATATGTTACACTGCCACGCTACTTCAATAACATTAAAATATATATATATTCATTTAGATAATCGAAGTCTATTTCTCATGTAAATACTGTCTTTGTCCACAGTTCCCAAGCTCACAGCAATCTTGGAATTCCGTAAATGCTATGATTAATTATGGGCGTATGTTTTGATCTAACAGTGGACATAATGAAGCCTCCATAAAAACCCCAATGGCGGGGTTCCTGCAGAGCTTCCAGGTTAGGCGACCAGAACACTTCCATGCGTCACCCCACCAGGTCCCAACTCCAGAAGAATAGAAGCTACTTTGCTCAAGACCTTGCCTTATGTCTAACCTTCCCTGGCTGCTGGCTCATATCTTTTAATATACTTTGAAATAAATGGGTAATCTAGTGGGGAAAAAAAAAAAAATGGTTTCCAGAGTTCTGAGATTCCCTGCAGCTGCTTAATCCGAACCGAGCAGGGGTCTGTGAGGCTCTGAAGCACAGGGGAGGCGGGCAGTCCTGTGGTACTGAGCCTTTAATCTGTGACCTCAACAGACAGTGTCAGAAGTGAGGTGAATTACAGGATAACCAGATCGTATCTGAGAATTGCTGGTTGGTGAGGGAAGGCCATCACCATGCATTGGAACTGGGATTATATGCTTTGACTACTTATATGCACTGACTACTTAATATTTATAACAAACCTACAAGGAAGATATGATGCTCTGCATGTTACGGTTGAGGAAATTTTGCTTAAAGCGTTTACGTACCCTGTCCAAGGTCACAAAGCAATGAATGCCACTGCCCAATTACAGCGCAGACTTAGCAAACCCCACAGTTTTCATCACACACAACACAGACTCCCAGGTACAGTGACCGGAATTCTGGGCACTGGGACAGAACAATGAACAGGACAGACACGACCTGTGCCCTCAACGATTTTTATATCATGGTAGTAAGGCAGGCTAAGTAGAGGCAGTACATTCCGGGCAGCACGAGAAGGAAATCTTATCATAAACTTATGAAAAGTAAACGTTGCCTGAAAACCAGTCTGCTCTGGGTGGAACCAACATGGCGCCTGAAGTGTCCACGTTCGGACCCTAAACCTCATTACACATCCATCTCCATCCTATTAACAAATCAGCATATTAGAAGGAATAGCTCTTTTTTCTTCGAAGGAAAGCCATACAGGAGTTTAAATGCAAGGTTTTAACAAGGAAAGACCTCCTCTCTTACAGGAATTCCATGAACAGTAAAGAAACGCTCCCCAAAGGCACTGTAGAGTCACCTGCTCAAATCCCTGGGGCGCAAGCCTCTTAGAGCTGGTCCACAGCACACCCCTCTCAAGTGTACTTTTGAGTGTGCACTTTTACTTGGTTACTTAACTTCACTTTCCCTCTAATTCTTCCTCTGACTCCTTCCTAAATGCTTTCTCACAACAAAGTCAAGAACCTGGTGTCTAGATTTGAGGTCCACTCTGTCCCTCTGTCACTTCTCCCACAGTTGGCAAAGGTCAATTTTGGTGAAAAATGCTTGATCCTTGGCCAGGTCACAGACAGGATAATCACCTTGTTAGGTAGGCTTGAGGGAGGGACTGCAACAGAGGGAAGGCCTCAACAGAACAGGCCCTGAAAACGTCCGCTAAAATTCTTACATAGACAAGACCCTAGCATGGCGGTCAGGGGACAGATAAAATTCTGACCCAGAGCAGGTCCTGAAATGGTTAGATAAAATTCTAAAGAAGAGAAATGCAGTACAACCGCAGTAGCTCACAGAGTTACATACAACTGACCTCTACCTCATTATAATAGACTTAACATAAAATTGCATATGGATCTACACATTAAGCTCATTACAACAGACTGAATTATGGGTAGTGCGCATGCACATTTGAGGGAACATCTGCTGCTAGAAAAGACAAGTTTTTTTCCTGGAAAATCTCTGCCCAGAAACACCCTAGAACAGAGAACGTGAGGGGCCATGGAAAAAAACCCTCATACATATATGCACCCCAAGTAAAATAGGAGTCAGTGTTCACTTGAGCCCGACCCACTTCTCACCACCTTGAGGAGTGTGTTATTTTTTTTCTTGCTTGTTTTAAATACATTTCCAGCTTTGTGCTGTATGCTAATTTTGCACACTGATGCAGGAACCTGGAGCGACTCTTCTCTTAGGGAGATCGCATGCTACCAATCTCATGCAAGAGACCTGGCTTGGTGGCTGGGCACAGGGTGGCATCAGAACATCTGGGCTGAGTAGGAGAAATAGATTGAAAGAAGCAGACAAATAAGTAGGATCATTTCTGAGACTATTAAGTAAAAGAAACAAAACCAGGGTAAGGTAATAGAAAATTAACAGGAGTATAGTCTGCAGATAGAATGACTAGGGAAGGCCTCTTTCAGAAGGTAAGATCTGAAATGAAATTCAAATGAAGGACCAGTCAGGTGTGGCTGGTGTCTATAAGGAAGGAAGAAAATGGTTCAAGAAAAGGTCAAGAAGGTGGACAGAGATCAATAATGCAAGAAATTGAAAATGTGACCGAGGAGTATGAATTTTATTCAAAAGTAGTAGAAAACCACTAAGGGTTTAAGCATGGGAATGATATGATTTAGAGCAAAAGAAAAACAATTCACTGGGGATTGCTGTGTGGAGAGTTTACCATTGCAGGGCAAGAGATGAGAAAAGCTGGAAATTACTAGTCATCTATGAGTCAAGACTGATCTCAGTTTGGACAAGACAGAGTCTAATTTCAGTTATTAGCTAAATTTTTTCTTCTCATTTATTATTAAGTTTCTAACCAGTGTTAATAAAGGATTGCTCTTTTAATATTAGCGGGCTTCTCTTAAATACTATTTATGCATCAATTAAAGTGCAAGTTCCTTCTGAAGATCTGAATATGTGTTGCTTGTCTGTGCTTTGATCACTGTGTTCCTGGAGCCATATAAAAGGAGTCACTTCTTTTTACTGTTTTTTTTTTTTTTTTTTTAAGAAATTGCCTTAGAATATATCACATAATCTGTTATTTAATAATTCAGGAGGATGACTTAACATTCAACCTATCGGTAAAAAATGGAACTGCTTTTTCAGTGTGGTTTTCTTATAGAAAACCTCCTCTTATTTAGTTAAAACCAAGGAACCAATAATATTTTCAATCAAAATTATCTGGAAAAGATGAAAACTATCCAAACAAAATAAGAAGAAGAACTGATGGGATATTCGAGAATTTTCTAAAGGTGCTAATAAATAGTCTTTGACTATTCGGACCAAAGAAAAACCAGAGATAAAAGAAGACACTGTTTTCCTTTGTATTCTTCATTTGTATTAGGACCAAAGATCATTTTTTTCCTTCACATCAACTGTTAGTGCTCGCCCAGGAGGAAAGTCTAATATTATAATGGAAAATACCCTCAAAGCCTGACAGAGTTCCTAAGGCCTAGACTACTGAAGGGGTCCTTCAAAACGCTGGACATCGGGATAAATGCTTTGGGAAAGTAAATAAAATCTTTAACCAGGCTAAGTGGTTCTGACCCACCTGCAGCCTGAACAACCACAGAACAGTGAGGACTAACTTAAAGGTGACCTCACACTGCTATTTTTGAACATAGGCAAGTATGCCCAAGCATGAAGAAGGTTGGGACCTGCACAGTGATTGGCCCAATCACCACCCACTTCCTCAACTGAATCCAATATAACCTGCTGAGCTGAGCACTCGGGGAGGCAGTGCTTTATTATGCTATCTCCTTACTTGTTACAGTCAATGAAACTTTTCTACTTAGAGAAAAGTTAGTCTGGATGCTCACCAAGGGAATGGACCCATTGGGTTCAGTAACAGAACTGAAGAAAAAATGTCCATATTACTTGAACTCCTCTAGTGATCAAAAACCCTGGCTTGTTGGATAGAGACAAATGTTGTAAGAATTCAGGGGCAAACTACTACAAATAACTCAAAGTCCTTATCAGAGAGTATTTCAAGCCCTCAGCTAGCAGGTATGGCACACCTACTATGTGCTGGTTTTCTGCTAGCCTTGAAGATACAAAGGTAAGTCAGGCAAAGTATTGTAGATGTATTTATGATGATGGGGGCATTCACCTGAAGCAACTAAACCTTTAAACACATAGAGGGGAAAAACACAATCTTAAAAAATAAGAAGAGGTGATCTCATCTCAATGTTAAGCAGAAAATTACCAAGAGCCTAAAGGCATTGAAACTGCCTCAGGGCTCTTGCAACCAACACCTGACGGATGATCTAAAATCAATCTAGAGTCATTCCAGTCACTGCTGGTTTTCAGTTCATTCCCAGATGCTTTTTCTTACAATGATTTTCATTTTTTCTGGCAATATTTATATTGCCTTTGTAACCCAATGCAAATGGCTAGAACGAATTTACTCTGTCAGCTGAAATATTTAAATCTAAAAAGTTCAACAATATGTTAAGTCTGGGGTTTATTTTCCCCTACAAGCGCCATACCTGGATTTACATAGATAGCTCAATTTATTTTTATTTATTTTATGGGTTTTCAGACTGTTTCCTTTAACAGCCAGGTACCTAGATAATTAACTTACCAGGGCTCATACCACATCCATCATCCAGGAAGCACAACATGAATCCACCCTGCAGTTTTTCATTATCCACTGTAAGAGAAAGCAGTTATTACTAATAAATATTGGGCTTAATTTGTTCGTCAAAAAGTCATGCTGCTCATATAATTATTCATCCTCCTCAAACGCAGTCACAGAGTGAAGAGTTATGGCACAATGAAGGATCTCAGAAACGAGTCTTGGCTGTAGTTTCACAAGAAACTGCAGGAGGAAAACAATCATGCAACAAAGTGGCTTTAAATTAACATAAAACATCTCCATGTTAATAAATTATGTATACAGTTTGGCATGCCTGCTCTGGAACTGGACTGGTCCTTCAAACAGCAGGGTTTTGTTTTTTTTTTCAAGGCGAGAGATGAAAAGTAGATGATAATGTGACCCTAGAGTCCCTTGCTCAAAACGGGCAATGCCCTTCCACCAAAGCACGAATTCTAAAGTCAGCCTAGGCCATTCCTTTTCAATTCATGACTCCTCAGAAGTTAGTTCCCCTAAGAGACATTTGTGCTTCTTAATAGCAGCAAATATTTGCCTCTTGAAGATGCATTTGATTTTTGAAAATGGTTAAGTTATTTGGAATCAATTTTGATGATTGAGATATCATTAAGTGACATAAGATGATCTATTTAAAGAAAAATTTAAGGTGCAACTAAAATTAATGAGACAGATTTTGATGCATACTATGTGATCTAGCTCTCTAAGTAATTTCAGCATTTAAATATGGGCTCTAACCTTTTTCTCACTCTCTTTTTTTTTTATCCCTGACAATAGGCTTATTGAGAAATAACTTACAGACCAAACAACCGGCACATTCAAAGAGTAGGATTTGCTACATTTGACTTATGTATTATATACACATGAAGTCATCGCAATGGGCCTCGGACATATCCTCCACCCCAGATGCTTCCTTCAGGCCTTTTGCAGTCTTTTCCTCCGCCCCCTCCATGCCTCATCATCCCCACCTCATCCTCAGCAGCCACTGGTTTGCTAACTCTGCCCCTGTGCATGTATTTCCAGCATATTTGTCAAATCATTGTGTTCAATGTTCACCTCTAATTCACATTTTAAATCATGTTCATTCAAGATAACTCATAAGTAAAGTATATACCTAAGAAACACACCAAGCTTTCTGGGTTCATAGTTTCACGGTCACATGCCTACCTCTAAATCCCCCTCCCTCCTCCTCTTTATTTGTTTTGTCTTTAAACCCATTGGCTCTTGCCTAGCATCACATGGTCTCAGTTCTTTCTGCCTGGTCTGCCTGCCTCAGCGTCTGTGTCAAGTCATTCCTCTTCCCCAGTAGGTGTCTGTTCTGCTCCGCCCTCCCTCTGACAAAGGCTGATGCTTCTCCACTACTCAACAAGTAGACTTCAAGTCTTGGTGAGTTCTTTGCACAATGTAGTACTTTCATGTAGTACTTATATCTATGAGGCATCTGGAGACAGTCTGAACTGATGCTCAGTAATAAAAGTTCCTCTCAACTATCCTAATGTTTATCAGGATTGGGAACCACCGGACCCAAGCCTCGCATAGCTCTGCAGAGGCAATGTTGCAGCTCTTCGCATACGGTTCTCATGAAAGGAACTTGCTGGAAGGAGGGCATCACTTCACTGAAAGACTCAAAATGTTCAAGAGACAGACAAAATATTTTTTTTATAAGACCAATGAGGAATGGCAGACGTAAACTCAAAATGTGTATTTCTCTACTATCCACCCTAAAGCTTAGTCTTGTTAACTTCAATTCCTAAAAATTCTAGATTTCAAATAGATTTCTAGTATCTTTTAAGTATGATCATCCACAACAAACAACAGCTTTTCCCTCATCAGGCTTACCCCTTCTGGTGTTTCCTGCTCAACAAATAGCATCATTGACATTATGCTTCAGCCAGTCAAGTCAAAACCTCAGGATCACTGATTTCTCCACCTTCTCACTCCAATACAGTCAGATCTTAATTCTACCTCCTCAATGTCTCACACATTCAACTTTCTTCATCCCTACAACTGCCTTAGCTCAAGAAAACATCATCTCCCTTCTCTCACTAACATCAGAGAATGCAGACATTCTGCAGTCGGTAGTACCTTTCACTACCCTCCTACAGCCTCCCACTGCCCACAGGATGAAATCCAGACCAGTTAACGAATCTTGCTTGTTTTTCATGATCAGGCTCTCCTCCCTCTATGTGATGGCTATTTTTAAGTGTCAACTTGGCTAAATTACAATGCCCAGTTGTTTGGTCAAACAGTACTCTAGAGATTGCTCTTGAGGGTATCTGTGGACATAATTAACATTTACCATTAGTCAATTTTAAGAAAAGCATAATGTGAGTGGGCTTTGCCCAATCAGTTGAAGACCTTCGAAGCAAACAATGAGGTTTCCCAAAGAAGCCATTTTCTAACTCAAAACTTCAACATAGAAAACCCGCTTAAACTTCCAGATTACTGGTCTACCTTGAAGATTTAGAACTCAAGGTTGTAGCATTAATTTTTCATGGATTTCCAACCTGCCAGCTGCCCTACTGATTTCAAACTTACCAGTTGCCACAATTGTTTGAGCCAGTTCCTTAAGAATAATGAAACTTGCCATGCCCTGGCAGCATAGGCTTATGCCTGCGGCTCTGGTGCAGTCCACGTAAAGTCCAAGGGCTGGAGTTCATGAGCCGGGATCAGGAGGAACAAGCAAAATGGAAGGATGGAAGGATGGACAGATGGACGGATGGATGGATGGATGGATGGATGGATGGATGGATGGATGGATTCTTCTTCCCCTACACCCTTCCTGCCTGCCTGCCTACTTGCCTCCTTCACTCCTTCTTGCTTCTTTCCTCTTAAACAATCAAAAAACAAAACAAAACAAAACTAATCAGTCTCTACTGATGATCGGATCAATCAACAGATACATTAGACAGGTATAAAGATATATGACCTATCCTAGCTGTCCTACTGTTTCTCTGAAAAATCCTGACTAATATAGCAGTTAGAAATGAAGGCGAGTAGGCAGGTAAGCTGGGAGAGAAAAGAGGAAGAGCATTTTATTTATTTTCAGTTGTTCACAATGGTTGTTTCCCCAGCAGACCTGGGACTTGAACCCAGGGGTACATGGCCTCCGCGCTCCTTCAGAGGAGATTGATATAACCAGTACTTCACCAGAGAGTGCCAAAAGCACATTTCTAATTTCCCAAACGACACTGCTCAAAACTCTTCGATGGTCTACTGTCTGCAGAAAAAGGTCTTAGTATGATATTCCAGTACTTATCCATTTGGTTCTAGCACCTAAGCGCTAGTCAACTTAACCTAGTCACTGTTCCCTCAATGCCTTTTCTCCAAGTATCCAGATGGCTCACTCCCTCACATCAGTCAGGTCTTTTCTGGTATATCAATCATTTAGAGAAATTTTCCCTAATCTTCCCATGAAAAATAGCACATCTTTCCTCTCAGTCTGCTCTCTTAAATCCTGTTTGCTTTTTTTTTTCTTTTTAGCACTTATCATTGCTTGGCATATTAGTTACTGTTCTTTTCTTTATTGCCTATCTCTCCCCATTAGAATGCATCCACCATGAGGACACAGACTTAATCAAACATAATTAGTTGGAATTTTGCTCAAAGTTCTATTCCATACACGTAGAATAATTTGCTTGACTCATTAATAATAGACACTCGATAAATCTTTATTGAATAACTGAACTCATCTCTGAACTAGTCTACCTCTATTCTTTGTCTCATAACTTCTCAGATAGTAGTCTTTCCTTCCAATTACTATTTGATAAATGGGACTAGGACTTAAAATTCATACTTTGGAGAGAAGCCAGATGACCTCACTCATAGGTGAAATGTGAACAGACAAAACAAAGGAATACATCAAACAAAATCAACCCTTGACACTTGCAACAGAATTGAGGTCACCAATAGGGAATGGGGGGAGGGCAGCAAAAGGTGGTGGTGCCCACTGGACAATAGTGAAAAAACACTGGATGACTGATGGAGGGCAGGGTGTGCTGACATAATCTAAGGAATGGGAAACCTATACATAGGAAATTATTTTAATGTGTAGAATAATTACTATAATAAAAATAAAATTGATATCCTTACTTTGTCCTAGATCTTTAAGGCATTCTTTGTATGTGTCCCTAGCATACTAAGCAAGAGATTCTTGTTCTATTACATTCTATATAATGAACATGTAAGGGAAGTCCACTTTTTCTCCATTACTCTCCTTTCCTTCTATGTAGAATGGAGTTCACTAAACATTATTAAAGGGGCTGAAGGATAGCCTTCCCTAAGATATTCAGACAGACCTCCCTAGGATGTTTGGAACAGGCCTCACGAAGATGTTTAGAAGAAACTTCCCAAGACATGTCACTTTAGCATGCCTGAGCATGACTGCCCTCAGGCTGAAGTCAATCAAGGACCTACAGGTTCATGAGAAACTTTTACCACTCCCTTAACTTCCTAGAAGAATGAACACTGAAGGTATTTACTCAGAATTAGGATTTTAAGAAAAATAATCTTTCTACTGGAGAAATATCTATATGACAGACAGAAATGTAAATACAGAGCCAGAGCATCTGGTCTTTATCCTGAGTCATTTGCTCCTCACCATGAGTCCCCCACCTCTTGCCTTGAAGGTATACATTCCTATCCCATCCCCTAGTTCAGGATATATCCTCAATAGGGCCCAGGAGCTTTAGAATTCACATCCATGTAGATTCTCCATACGTTAATTAAATGGGCTCTTTTCTCCTACTAATCTGTCTGATGTTACTCTGATTGTTCTATTAACCTACGAAGAACCTAGTGGGCAGTAAGAAATTTCCTCCCCTCCTCCACATGGCTCTTCTCTGCCCCTGGACTCACTTTCCCCCCCCACCGGCAGCAGTGAGCACACTCATCTGACTGGTAACTGGGAAGGCTTGGCTCAATTTCCCATGATCCCTCTGGGGAGCAAGCTGCCTGCAGAAAGCAGGGCGGACCAGTTTCAAGAGGAAGTCAGACACCCCTGCGGAGTAAGTGCTTGAGTCTGGTTTGATTCGCAAGTCTGCTCACTCTCGCACTAAGTTTATCAACATTTATCAGCAGAAAAGACTGATTCGCTTGCTTTACTTCTCAAGCTTTTCAGAGCCCGGAGAGTAGGAAGGGAAGAAGCTGTTTCCCTCAGGCATCTCAAGATGTGTGTGTCTCTCTTCCTCATAAGCACCAAGTACCCACCTGGCACAGGATCCTAAACCCTGGGAAAACTGAATTGAACTGGTTTGCATTTTAAATACAGATAGGGATGTGCAGCACGGGCCATATGGGTCATATCGCCTATGGCCAATAGTCAATACTGACAAGGGACTTGATAGAATATTGACAATATTGTTAGAATTGATAGAATATGGACAATATTGACAGGGGAGTTGATAGAAACAGGTCTGGGGGGGTCAGTTTTTATAGTGCCCCTGTTTTTCTAGGACGTGCTAAAGACAAGACTGCATCAGAGAACCTACCATTATTTGCATCGCATTTGAATGACATGAATTAATAATGCTAAGTACAATAAATCCTTGATGACTAAAAATGAGGTCAATTAAGAAAGCATACTTGGTTTGAATTTTATAACCCTCAAACATTCCTGCTGCACATTCACTTACGCATGTTAGAACTGTGGTAAGTTGGGAATGATATATACTTAATTATGAATTACCATGAAGTGAATATGCTTTTTAAAATAAGATTGTTTTCTCACAGCAGACAAATTGACTACTCCATATCACTCTGAAGCTTTCACAAAGCCCTCCAAGATCTACTTTTGCTAATGGGTCCTCAACAAGTGAACAATTTCACTCTCAGAATGTACTTTTCTCAAGCTGGCTCCCCATCGGGTCACTGTGCTCACAAGGCACTTAGGTCACATTAAAAAAAAACTATGGAATATGGTTTGATTTCAGGAAATAAAATAAAAGCAAAATAACTATAGGCTTTCCCATAAGAAGGAAAAAAAAAAAAGCAGAAAAAAAGCAAATCTACTCACCCGAAAACACATCAAGTCTTGCAGCTCCTGAGTCTCTGGAAAGAATACAAAAAATTTCATTGTTTCAATATGAAATTATGCTTGAAAAAATACAATGATCTGAATGGCTTAGATGATATATAACCTACCATCACATAGCAAACAATAGAGAAATCCATTTAAATTGCTTCCAAAACAATTACTCAAATGTTTCACTCTGCATTTATACACGAAGACCTATGATCACGCACAATTTGAGAATGTTACAAAGACTGAAACTCATAAATTGAAGAGACGGAAATTAGTGGTGGTTACACAGAAAACTCAACCAATGGTATATGAATGCTTTTAAATTGGCTGAAAAATAATACAGAAGTCATAAAAAGTTTTTCATGGCCTGTTTTAGTTCAAATTTTCATTATGTGAGTTCAAAATAATGTGGTTCCAAAAACCACATTATGAGGTAATATGTACTGTATAATCATGTCAATGAGCATGTGTGATACACGGGCACATGTCTGTAAAGAAGGAAATTCAAACATTAACCTCAGTGTTCTCTAGGTTCAAGGTTTGAAAACTATGCCATATGTACCCAATCTGCTTCACGGACAGTTTTTGCAAACACTTATTGCAACACAGTCCTGTCCACGCCTCTTGTCCCTGGCTCCTGTCACGCTACATGGCAGAACTGACCAGTGTGAACAAAGAGCACATGGCCCACAAAGGGGAAGATGTTGACGCTCACTTTTCCAGGAAAGTAGGCTGACCTCCAATCTACGTGTGCAGATCAATGGTGGAGTTTTCTTTTCTTCTTCCCTCTACCGTTCCCAGACAGCATCTGCAGATTTTCTAAATTTTTAAAAAATTTTCCTATTTCCTTGTAATTATTTGCATGTTTTCTTTTGATTAAACATTTTAAAAAGGAAAGGAGGAAGAATCAGAGGGCCCTGGCTTCCCTGTCAGGAGTGTGAGAAAGGAGACAGACAATGAGGTCTTGGGAAGGAGGAATCTAAGAGAAAGCTTGGAATAAAAGCAAACCAGTGGAACTCTCACGAGGAAATTTGAGCCTATCAGCAGATTTCCATCATTTCCAGTTCAAACTACCCCAAGTCAATCTGAGTAAGTACAGTGTACTTGTTCTATGAACATATTTTCAAAGTTAATCCCTAAGCTTCCTCTTCTAGTCCACTGCTGCTTCTAAGTTCCTCCCAGATAGAAATTCGGGGGGCCACTGCCACTTCTCGAGCACTTTCTGTAGGTCCAGCAAGCCCTGAACAGCGTCTCTGAGCCTTCCCGTCTAACGTTTACCACACGCCCCCGACACATAGGTCTCATTATCCCCATCATACATTGTAAAAGGGTCACATGCATAAGTCCTCAATAAATGCCACCGCACTGAAATGGAAACTGTCAAAGAAACAGCTTCTTCATACAGAAATTCCATGGGATCAAGGCAGAGACAAAGCACTGACCTTTACAGCATATTAAGGCATTTCTATTATAAGCTTTGTATTTTGACCCAGGCATTCTCTTTCTGTGTAGCTGCTGTATTAGGAAGAGGCCCCTAACACCCTTTCCTAGACCACTGCACTTCCCTCTCTCTCCTTCAATGCTCTTTTACCATCTGCTGGACCTAATTTTGACAACTCCAGGAAATCTTCGAGATCTTGAATACGATGATGACAAAATGATTTCTTAGAATAGCATGAGGATTTTCTGAAGACCATCTCAGGAGAGCATCTCAGTTGTGAGCATCTGACTAAGTCTATCAAACAGCTTCATTTGATGTCAAATGCTAGCATTAAAGCGGAGATGGCACACCCATGTGCTCACTGAAGACAGAAGTGAGGCGTGTAGGCTGGCCACGGGGAACAGTAGGGACAGAGCAAAGCTGAAGGCACAGGCCGTCCTGAGATCAAAGCTGCTACTCACCTCCAGCGCCTGATGCCACTGAGGAATGTGGCTTGAAGGATGCTACTTCTACTCTTAAAAAAAAATAAAAATAAAAACAAGGGATCCCGGAGTGCGGCCTGGTAGCCTAGTGGTCTAATTCACCTGGGAGCAGTCCCACATATACTCCAAGCCTCAAGACCTGGGTTTGTGGGGAACAACCAATGTGAACATCTAAATAAAAATAAATAAATCACTTCTTCCTCCCTTCTCTTCTTGCCTGCACCTTTCCTTTAAAGAAACAGACAGACAAGAGCTCCAGATTTTTTCTTTGGCACCTCTTTTTTTCTTAACCTTTAGAAACAATTCCATCTTTTCTTCCTCTGCTTTCTAATCATGGTGCAGATTTTCACTATCAAACAGAGACAGGTTGGACTGACTCAGGGAGCTGCTATTTTATAAACACTGCTCGAAGAATCACTTTATTGATCACGTTTCTCTCCCTCCCCTGAGTCTGAAGTCAGTCTTTCTTACCCAACCACCCTGTGCTACATAAACTATTTTAAGAGGATTCTATTTTTTTCTACATTCTGATTTCACCTGCCTTCTTTTGTTGAATGAAAGAATGAAACAATTTCAGAGAAGACAGCAGACACAATAGAAAAATGAATTCTTCAGTTTCCAATGTCAAGGTTGAGATGGGCTCTTTCAGTCCTGAAAAGGGACATTCAGAAGCAGAAAGGACTAAGAGAACAGGAGGAGGTTTCTTCATGGCTTTGATTGGAAGCAAACAGAAGCAACCCTGAGCTCTTGGAGAGACTAACCATGATCGTTCACATGTCTTGGCCCCAGGGTCATCAGGCCCCTCTAATTTGAGGTCATGGCTCTCCTGACCCACCAATTTTATTCCTTTTCTTCTTTGGCCTCCATATCTGCAATGACTGTGCTCCATGCTTCTACAGTGTGAGTTTCATATAATTGCTGTCTAGAAACTTCTGGACAGAGGGCTGACCACACCCTGCGATCACACTCAGTCATGTCCTTCCCAGACCAAAACAGGGGCCACTACAAAAACTGAAATACAGTTATCAGTCACTAGCAAGGAATTCGTCTCCCTAGTGAGATCCCTGCTCTAATAACCACAAACTACTTCCTAGGTGGTTTGCATTCTATAGCAAAGACAAGTAAAATCTTCTGTTATAAGAAAATACAACTATAAAAATAAATCAAATGTCATATTTAATTAGCTAAAAAAACTGACTCTTTTACAAACCCAGATAGACTACAGAGAAAGCCTGATATTGTTAAAGACATTTCCTTAAGCATCAATAACTTGATCAGACTGCAAAACGGGGCAGGGAAGCTCTGTAGTCAGACAGACTGGAATGTGGATTCTAGCCCTGCCACTAATTATCCGACCTTGAACGGTCTATTAAATCTCACCTCAAAGCACGGTTGTTAACAATGAACGAGCTAATGCCCTTGTACAAACTGCTCAGAACAGGGGCAGAGACATAGTAGGAGATTCAAAACAGTTATATTCTCCTTAACCGTACTTCAGTGCAAAGGTTGTCAATGCCTGACTCTAGGTCTAAACTTCTTAAGACAGAGTATACATTGAACAAGAACCCAAAAAATACCCAAATGAACATCTGCTAGTGCACAGTTAATAACACAAAAATATTCCTGCAATTTACCTGAAATCTGATCATAAATACAAACTGACGAAAGAGGAAAATTCCTCCTCTCACCTGTTCTTTTTCCTCTACCTTGATTTCATGGGAAATCAAGCCACAACACATTCCAAGTGGAGAAAGCGGTATCTTTTTATCTTGAAGTACTGCTGCACTGGATTAATATCGTGACGTTTCCACAATCATCTCTGATCACAGGTAAGCCTTACCTTGCATTGTCCAGCAGTTCAGCCAAGGCTCCAAACAGGAAACTGTGAGTGGTGCTGATGAAGAAATAGAGGGAAAACAAAAAGCAAAACTGCAATCCATGAAAAAGGTTAAGATAAATGTTCTCCAGTTCTAGACAGGTAATCAATTAAGGACCTATTCTAGAAATAACTTTCTCAGCACAGTCAATGTTCTGAGGTAGATGTGTCCCATTACAAAGCCAGGTGTTGATGTTTTAAAATTGTTTTATAAACATTTATGCATGTTTTCCCAGAGAATTTTTCATTAAAATTCTATTGTTTATGGTCAAATGATTTCTCAAAAATCATGATTAAATTCCTGGTCCAGTACAAGGCCTTTAAGATGCCAACTGCAGGCAGAGGAACCAGTTTGTTTCCTCTAATCACTAATTTATATTCTTCTGTGGCATTTTTCACCTCTGAAACCCTGCTCCTTAAATAAGAACATCACAGATTACCTGCAGTTCAGTGTCAGGTCCCGGATAACAGAACATATGAGACAGTCATAACTATCTATGTACAACCCTTTGAAGGCTGAATGCTCATCTGTGAGTGAAAGCAGGCTGCCTTCGGGTCCTAGGCTTGCTTTCATTTCCTGGTGTGGATATTTCAATAACCCATCATATCTCAGCATTAAAGGATCATATTTAGTAAACAGGTAGCAGAGGCAACAGAGACTTAGTCATCAAAAGCATCTGCTGATTTGAAGACAGGAAAGATCATCTGCAAGCTACCAGAGATTTCAAGTGCCTCACGTCACAGGACAGCACAGCACAGTAGCTTAAATTAACATTCTAACACACACCCACACACACACACACACACACACACACACACACACACACACACTTAAAACACATTCTGATGGGGGGATGGTCTCTTGACTCCTCCTAACTCCAAATGAATCTGTCATTTTAAAACCATTACTAAGAAGTATTGTTACCAAAGGGTGTCCTTTACTCAAAAAAGGAAAGTATTCAAACATTTAAAGTAGAACAAAAGAGAAGTGTTAGTGATATGCTTGACAAAAGCAGCACTTTCAATCATATCAACCATCCTTCGGGAAACTGACCGCAATCATTCTGACAAAAACGCCATGTACGTTTCTGTACTATTTCATTCCAGATTTTCACTGGCTGCCTGCCAAGTGCCAACAGGTAGAGATACCATCTTGACACTCCTGGTGCTTGGTAAGATGGGAAATAAACAAGTAAATATCTAAAGATGATAACAGATTGGGATTAGGTTCTGTGAAGGGAAAGATAACTGGTGAGGAGGAGTAACTGGTGGTCAAAGTGAGTCTCTTTTCATGGGAGACATTTAAACTGAGTCCTAATGGATGAGAAGAAGGCAGTCCCTTGCAGAGGGAAACGCCAGCAAGAGGTGAAAAGATCCTGATGTAGAAAAGAAGCAAGGACAGGCGCACCCTGGTGGCCTGGCAGTATACTGTGGGAGCAGTCCCACATACATCCCAAGGTCCTGGGTCCAAGACCCAGGATAGAGGGCTGGGGACGGGGGACACAACCAACGTGAACAACTAGATAAAAATAAATAAGGTACTTCTTCCTCCTTTCTCTTCCTGCCTGACTGCCTCTGCTCAGCTTCGCTCATCAGTATGCTCTGGCTCTGGGAAACTGGCGATCATGATGAGATGCAGAGATGGCTGTGTCATGCAGTGCTTCCTGAGCTACAGCTAGGAGCTTGGATTTGATCTTCAAGTAACCAGAAATCAGGTGCTTTAATAAGAGTGACATATCTGGCTCCTTTTTAAAAATAAAGCTTAGTCTGTCAGCTTTCAAGACCATAGTGGAGTGAGAACGGGAAGCAGAGAACTCAGTTTAGAGACTATGTGGAGGAAGGAAATGGCAGTGGTTTGGACTGAAGTCAGTGGCAAAGGAGATGGAGAAAACCTTTAGGGGAACATGGCAGGGAGTCAGATGTCTGTTCTCTACAGGGAAGGGCTCTCTGGCCAGGATGAAAAGGAGTGCTTGTGGAAGTGGACAGCTCTCTGTCCCCTTGGCAAGGACAGTGGAGAATGGGGTGCAAGCATCAGTAATGTGACTGAATCAAGAGGCCCGAGGAGGCACTATCTCACTATATGCATACAGGGTTCTGCATCACTCAGACAGGTGGTACAGGGAATAACAATGCTTTTTCTTTGGCTTTTCCTCAATCTGCACAGGTAACGAGAATAGTGGGGTTTTAGGACAGTTTGACAGGAGGGATTTAAAAGCTGAAATACCAGATATCAGGCAAATGTGGCCATGACTTTCTTCCCCTTCATAGCGACTGGCTGGCACTAACAATATTCTCTATATTGCCTGACTTTTTGCTGGGAAGGGAACCTATAAACTTCAGATTAACTTCCTTTAAATGCAATGGTAGTCTGTAATCAAACTTATTCAGTTAAAATAAATATTTCTGGAACAACTTCAAAAAAATGGCTGAATTTGAGATAGTTGGAGAGAGCAAAATGAAATGAAGAAGGAAGACATAAAAATCAATGCTCTTTTTACTGAGCAAATCTCAAACAAAATCTAGCTCTGTGTAGGGGGAAAGGTGCTAAAAAGATGCTAATTTGTACTGAAGTTGTTGCTTCAGGCTACTGCTCCTTTCATTACTGAGTTACCAGAGGCCAACTGACCTTGAGGTTAGGGGGTGGGTAGGCAGCTGGGGAACAAGCCTTGCAGAAACTGCACAAAACTCAGCCTGGGGGGTCTTTCTTGAGATTAAATTCACAATTCTTCCAGCTCTAGACTTGTCATTTTTTCTTAAACTCAAAATTGCTATTTTCGATTCATCTTCTACCTCAGCGAAGTCTTAACAACTGTGTCCCATCCTATCTAGTTTGAAATCATCCATGAGAGAGAAAACTAAATACCAGCTGAATCTTGTCTGCTTTACCTTGTTACCAATAAAAATAACAGTCCCATGCAGCAAGTCTGGCCTTCCCTGGCTTTTGCTACCCTTCCATTTCTGTGGCTTCAAAGCTGATGCACCCCTTCATCTAACACTGCTAACAGTAAATCCAAATGACTGAAAGTTTCCAAACAACCGACATGCTACTTGGGATGCTGAAAATGACAAATGAAATAGAAAAATCGGTCATCTGCCTCTGCAAGCTGAGTATTTGAAATGACACTTAAACTGAGTAGCCAAAAGGGTCTGAGGACAAAGCAAGCGTGCCTAGCAACAGCTAGGACCCGCAATTCCTATCCTCAGAGAGGTTACAGTTTTTGGAAATTCACAGGAGACCTCAGAGGTGGAATCAATAAATACGAATCCTATCTAGTCTCTAGAAAACAACTTTCAACTTTAAGGCGTCAGAGAAATCACTCGATAGGCAAGTTTGGCTGAATTTGGCTTCTGCAGACCTACAATTAAATCGTTTTGTTAAATGTTAAATTGGAGGTCTTCCATAGACTGGGTGTTCATGGAAAAGCACCAAAAGGATTTAGTCTGGCCCAGAAGAGATCTTCATCACTTTTTCATGGTGGTTTCGTAAACGTGCACAAGTAAATACTTACATAAATCAATGCCATCCAGTTTCTCCTGGTTTTTTGTTGGTTTGTTTTTAATTTGGGTATTTTGCTAAGGAGACACAGCTCTTCCCCAAGTGAAAGGACCCCCTCCCAATCCTGCCCAACTCACGAATTGGCGTGGATGAAGTCCAAATGCAGGCGGGCCCGCTGCAGGGTGGCATATTTGTCGCCCATGCCTGGAACACGACCCGCGCGGTCCAAGTGCACCCACACCCGTCCTGCACTGTTAGTGCGCGTGGACGTCCACGCCCACGCAGACTGCCCACGCCCACGCCCACGCCGGCAAAGCTCACGCAGGCGCCCTGATGCAGACTCAAACTCGGCGAGCACGCGCGCCCCCGGCGGCCGGAGCGTGAAGTTCACTCTACGCTGCAGGACTGGGTTGTCTGGTTGAAAAAGGACACCTTCTCCAGCTCCTCTTCCGGAAATGGAATTTAGATAACTTTCTTAGACAGTGAGTTGTTTCCTTTGTTCCCCAGCTGGAAAATAAAGCTCAAGGCTGAGATTAGAATGTGATCAGAAATGACGGCGCGCACACACCCAGTGGAAAACGTTGGTCTCGAGGTCCTGGCGTGTAGGAAAGGCACCTAGGTAGTTTCCTTTGACCTGTGCAGTTTGACAGCAGCACCAGAGGTAAGGATGCTCTGAGCTCTCACCCTAGCACCTGCCTTCCTGTGGTGGGGTGATCATGTTTTCTCCACTTGAAGGAAGAAAAGAAGAGACAGAGACGAGTCAGGGGAAGAAAAGAAGGAAGGGCTAAAGGCGATCGAAACAGAATGCTAGTTTACTGCAATGTGGATAACAATTCCATAACAATCCATAACGTTCCATAACAATCGTTTCACCTATCAGCAGACATTTAATGATTAGATATGCTGTCCTGACAAAAGGCATGGCATTCTATACTGTTCCAAAAAAAAAAAAAAAGGGTGGTCAGATGAAATATGGAGAGAGGGAGCTGGGGATAAGGAGAAGGAATACCTGTGCATACTAGCTGTCCAAATGATGATGCTCACAAAGCACTGATAGGAATCACCTAAGCCCAACTGAAGCTGCCTTTGTCAAGGATGTTGTCTGGAAAGGTCCTGTTTGGGAGAAGAAACGATTGGCCTCTAAGAAGTGCTCAGATTCTAAGGTAATCACGAGCTACATGACATACAAACTAAGGCAATACACAACAGAGATTTTACGTGTTAGTTTGAAAGGCAGAAATGAGCATCTATTGAAAAAAGAACTTGAACTAGTTGTGCTTATGATTTTCGAACATCCGATAGACGATGAGACCTTCAGAATTTTAAAAAAATGTCCATTTTCGGTTAATCATTCAATTTCTAAAGAATATTTATCAGCTGCTATATATACAGAAATTGCTGCTATGTTTACAGGAAGCATGATGCTCTTCTTTAATATGAAAACTGGAAGTAAACATAAACATTTCAAGTAATTTTCCTGATTGCATTTTTGTTTGAACAGGGGCTGCTGCAGTGGTGTTTTGATAGCAGAATTCTCTTCACTAAGCAACTCGAGCTGTCTTTCCCATGTTTCCTTCCATAGAACTTCACAAACATGACATTTTATTTTCATTTTATGGGGAGGAAAAACTTGATGAGCCTCTTCTGGATTTATTTTACTACCCCAATTTCCAGCTGCTATCTCAAAGCAATTTACTACTGGGAGGGCATTGAAGCTGCTAGCCTGTAATTAGCGAAGGCTGTAATATCTAATTTCCACCAGAGGGAAGGGTGTGATTATCACAGAAACACTCCTCTAGTAATCTGAGCAGAGCCCTCCTACTGTAAGTGGCCAGCCCCAAATCACTCAACAGTACAGGCTGATCTGCATGACAGCATGGAAGGGAGTCTGTTAGAAGGTACTGAGAAAGAGGTCTGAGTCTTTGCATGCAGTCTACCAAAAGCCTTCCCTTCCCTATTTCAACTCCACTTAGCCACCCTCTTGTCATAAAGGCAAATCTTGTTCCTTTTCAAAGTGTGCTTTTGGGATTCCTTGTCTTAATCGCCTCCTTCAACTCTACCTCAAAATTCATTTTAATATTATTTCATAATGCTGGGAGAGTAGAGGGAGGGGAAATTTAAATGAGAACATCATCTGCTCGTCTTATAGTCAATCTTGATTTTAAGGAGACTCAATTTGGAACGAGAGGCTTCAGCTCTGCCTAACTAAATATTGCTGAGCGCTATCATAAGACGTGACATTGGCATATTATAATAAATACAAAAGGAAAATGCTCTTAAGGTGAAAATGTTGACAGAGATTAATGCCCTCAACTGGTAAGTAGGAAATATCTCTGAAAACAATGCAGACCGCTGCTGTCCCTTTCCTTGAATTCAGGCAAGACTGAACCTGGTGAGCAGAGGTCTAATCACCCCATGTTAGAAAATGATGATTTTTTTCATTGCATTGATTTTCAGTTATCCATATAACTGGCAGTCTTTATGCTCTAGGACACAACTGTGGTAAGCAACTCTGGAGAATATGGAAAAATCAGAGGCCTATAGCTTACCTAAGGGAAAAAGATGGTGATATTATTTGAATTTGAAAATGTGGTAGTCACTTGGAGAGGCTAACCCACTAGTGATTTTCCCAACTCTCTGCTGTCCACCTTCAAAGCTGAAAACTTGTTTTCCTAAATTCTTCTGTAGCAAAAAGTGGTCATCTCACAAATAAGATAGAACCTAAGTGTGCTCAGTGGTTTCTAGGAAGGCTTTAACTATTCTAGAAAAGACATAGATACATTTACAACAACATGGATGGACCTAGAGGGATTTATGCTCAGTGAGATAAGCCAGAAGGGGAAAGACAGGTAAGACAAGGTTTCACTCAGAAGTAGTATATAGAGAAACCAAACAAGTGGATCAAATCAAAGATACACTTATGATATAGAAAATCAAATTAGCAGCTATAAGAAGGGAAGGGGCAGGACAGGTAAATTAGGTTAAAGGGGTCAATTACATGTCTGAGGTAGAACTGGATTGGTGGTTTTGAACTTTATGTATCATATAGCAATGCTGATTTATAATGATGCCCGCCTAAACCTATGTGATGCTATGAAATGCTCCTTCAATGAAAAATTTGAAAACAGCATAGGCAAGGCTACTGCCATTCCCCCTTCTTTCTCATCTCTTCCTTGACTACAAACAAAATACCTGGATTTAGGGGTCATTTGCATCTTTAACGGAAAGGTCCAGCCAATAACTGAAGCTGTCCCAACATTCTTGAATTACCAAACCAAAGCCAGCACTTACTGACCTTTTTTTTTTTTTTTTGGTAATAAAACAAAACAAAATTCATCTTTATTGAGTTATTCTAATTGTTTTTTCTTTTACTTATATTCCTAACCAATAGAGAGCAGTAAAGCGCAATGACAGAAATCTCCAGAAGCATACTTCTTTACAATCTTTGGCTATCAGCAGATTACTATGGATTGTGATTTTTAAGTCTTTTCTTGCCAAAAGTAATAAATGTGAGTTGCAGACAGTAAGGAAATCACTGTGAACCAAAGGAAACTTCAAAACAAAAAGACAAGAGGCCGGGGCAAGGCATATATGTGCAGACTATAATGATTAAAATCATTAGACTCAAACACAAAACTTGATGAGATTGGCCAGATAAGGAGATTATCAAGAAAGGATGGAGTGTCATGATGAAGAGTATGTTTAGTGTGACACATAATTTAAAGCTAGTATTGGTTCATCCAGTGAGTCAGTCATTAATTTGGTGAGATTTAGCTCTATGGTAGTTTCTAAGAATATAATACAAATACCTTGTGTCTGCCTTTAAGGGTGTTAGTTTCGTACAGGCAAATTATCTCAGACCTTGTTATAGAAAAGAGACTTTATAGGTACATCAGGCAGAAAGGAATATCATACAGGGAAATGGGTGTTTACAAAACCTCTGGAAGAGATAGAAGGCTTGAAGTCAGAATCCACTATTGGAAAATTGAATTCCGTCTCACACCATGAATTTGCATAACAGAAGGCAGCATTCTAATGATGCCCCCTGCTTAGTCTCACAGGTTTCCATATACAGGAATGTGGAGGCTGCCCTTGCCTCCTGCACTCACATTATACGCCTTCATAATTGCAGCAAAAACAAAACAAATGTTCTTAAATTGACAGTTTTGACTACAAAGGTGTCTAAGTATAGTTTCCAGTGTTTTAATCTCTAACTAGAGAGGCTGGAATTGTAGGAACAGGTCCTTCCAGAGAAATCCAGGTTCCTAGTAGGGAGGTGGTTTAAGAAGATTTCAAAGAAATTAGGTCACTTGAACAGTGGCTTGAAAGATGAACTCACATTTATTAAGTGAACAGAAATGGAATTGGCATTCAGAATGTTCAAACAAGGAAACATATGAAACTGCATGGATTCCATAAAGAGCTCATCAAGACTGGAGTGTGGGGTGCAAAGTGGGGCAGGAGGGGAAGGGAAGGGAGTAGGTTTGGAGCAGAGTGGAAAGGAAATAGGATCAGCTCATGGTGGGCCTTAGACGACATGCCAAAGAATTTGGAACGTATAGTGTAGGGAGTAAGAAACCAGAATCAGACCTTACCTGGTAGAGTGCCAGGAATGAATCTTTGCTTTATAAAAATTGCTCTGGATACCTGTGAACACCAGGCAAGAGGAGTCAAGACTAGAAAGCAGGAAGTCCATTTAGAAGAGCATTTACACACAGAGTGAGGAATTACCTCTTGAAATGGAGAGAAACGTGATACTGGGGGCAGTGGAGAGGCGGGGTATGAAGTGAATGCCCTGGGAGCTTTCTTAGCTGGTGAGATCTTCTCCAGAAGACTTGCAATAAAGAGGAGAGGAGGCAATGGAGATGAGGACGAATGGTGCTGATGGACAAGAAGAGATGAATACCAAAGGACTTGATTAGGAAAACTTGGGCGCCAGCATTTTTAAATGAGATCAACGTAAAGGCAGGGAGACAGTACAAATTTGAGGGTCTTAAATGAGTTCTTCAGGGGTGTGTGGGAAGCAGAAAGTAAGGAGGGGGCAAAAGTTACTCCATGCTTTTAAGCTCAAAGTCCTGGGGCGTTGTTATTGAAGTTGATAGTATAGGACAAGTCACAAAAAAATGATCAGTTTGAAAGATAGAAGAGAATGACTTCATTGCTTCATGTTAAGATTGGCATTAAGCAGAGCATTCAAATGGAAAATGAAAAATGCACTTTACAAAAATATGATTTTTTTCTATCGTTTATGGAATTATCTAACAACAGATTGTCATTTTCTAATACAATATAATTTTGTGTTAGGGAAAATAGTAGTGAAGTTATTAAGTCTTGTGGGCCTCTAACAGCAGAGATTGAGACACTCATGGGAATGGGAGAAGCCAGTTAAGGATACCAGAAAAAAGGGAGCCATGTATGGGTACATGGATGGGGAAATGCAAATTTTGTGGCTAGAGGTTAATGTTTGTCAAGACTGACACCAAAATACCTGCAAATTTTTTTTAATAAATGCAGACTCTCGTTTTGATACAAATATCTAATTTCTGAACTGAGGCTGAAAATCAACTCAATAGACTTCTGATAATTGCACACTAACATCCACTTGAAAAGAAAGACAGCATTTTTTAATTTATTATAATTTCTGGAATTTTTTCATAGACTCTGAAAAGACAATACAGACTCTAGATCCCTCTCAAACCTGCGCCATCTTCTTTCAGCAAAACCCGAATGCAAAAAGGCAAATTTAGGGAATTATTGGACTGCAAACTGATAAAACAAGGCATGTTGATCTTTGGGGCACCTTTGTAATAAAAGACTTCTTTTTTTAAGTTTAAAGGTGAGATGCACCCTGCTGGGATAACTTTGTAGCTATGTCTTTCCTCTCTGGACTGCTGCAGTCCACATAAATCCCAAGGACTCAGGGCTCATGTCCCAGAGCTGGAGTGGGACCTACTAAGATGAACAACTACCTAAAAATAAATTTAAGAATGCTTCCTTCCCCCTCCTCTTACCTGTCTACTTGCCTTCATTCCTTCCTTTAAAAATAAAAATTAAAAAATACATACAGTTCAAAAGTGAAAAAAAAATCTCGCCCATGTCAGGAAGACTGTACAGTGACTTTCAAGCAGAACATTTTACGCAGAGATATGAAGTGAATCGTTAGTCATTCGAAGAAGTAAACACGTTTTTTCCTGTTGTGGCAAAAAGAACCACCTCTTAACATCTCCTAACTAACTCAAGTTGCAGACCTTTGAAATGAAACAAATGTCTTATGTCTACTCCTACAGAGACATTTTACTCTGAGAATATTTCTTACCCACAACTGTGTTATTGTCCCTCATATCAGATCACCACAATATGCGGATAATGCCTCATGTATTTTAGACCCTCAGACTTGTGTTTCTAATGTAAAACTTTCTGACTCTCCAAATGTTTTTTTAATATGACCATCTATCTCCCATATCAAAATAACCATGTTTCTGGGATGTGAGGTGAGCTCAAAGAAGGTTATAATTAAAAACAATCAGAGCAGGGACAGACTTTATCTATATAGCCAAGCCTGTACAACAGTTTTAGAATGGTTTCTGGGGTTTATTTTAATGTGGAATTTGAATTTTCTTTTCCTTCCATAAATATCATGGCAATAAAGTAACGGAAAAAGTCCAAATCTAGCATGTAAAGAAATGAGACTGTGATGGAATGTCAGGGATCTCTGACCATCATCCCACACTCAACTATCTTTTGATTTGGTGCCTGAAATTTCTTTAACAAGGCATAAAACCTTTCATTTCACAGATACTGCTGGAAGAAATAATAGGGTGTGGCAGAGGAGAATGGCTGAATGTGGACTGAATGTAAAAAGGACTAGTTTTAAGGATCAAGTTGAAACACTGATATTTCCCAGCTCCTCTGGCACACAGGTATTGCCTGGCTATCCTTACCTTGGATGGAGACTGGAGCCCTGTCTAGAAGGGTTGACTTGAACATAGACCTTATCCTGGTGCTGTGGTCCCTGGTTAATGAGGGAGCATCTTTTTGGGTCTGATGACTGATAACATAGAATGCTGTTGGGAAACACCCAATCAACAGAAAAAAAATGTCAATGAGATTTGATATGGAGCATACATATAGGGACTGAGAGTCCAAACATCTCTTAGATTTTCCAATTTTAGATCTTTTACCCCGAAGCCTTCAGTCTTGGTATAACACAGAGGTTGGAGATAGAAAGTGAATCATTTGGTTAGGCCAGAATTCTTTCTATAGAATTCCTGGCTTTACATCAGTCTCTGTAATATGTTTCTCTCAGTCTTTCTTTGGGGGCACTGTCTTTTTCTCTTTAATTTTTCTAGTTGTTCCTCTGCATTCCTAGAAGTAGCACTCTCCATCCTCTGATCAGTAACCACCATAATGGTGAACTGGATTATTGTCTCTGTTCAGAATATCACTTCTTCCCAAAGATAATCACCAGTTATTTAAGGGACCCCCGTCAATAGGTAGCCTCCCATCAATATGACCATATTCACTTGGAGTGAATATCACCACTATAAAATCTGTTCCCTTTCCTCTTGCATCTAACACTTACAGACAATAGTCCCCTTACATAGAGGCGATGAATTATTTCCCACTAACAGAATATTCTAACAAAAAAAGCCACGTCATCATATGCCAATGAGTATAATGAACTGGGCTCATTAGACTCAACTGGGTTTATTATTTTGCCTCACATTATTTTATCAATGAAGAGATTAAAACTTTTTTCAAAATAATTAGGTACCTGATTTGTTATTCTGCAATAGGTCATATACCTAACCCCTGTTCTGCCTTCTAAGTTCCTCTAGGACACAAACATCTCTCTAATCTCTGTCGTCTCATATTTGTATCTCAATTAGACCATGACATATATTTGTTGATTTACCTTAGACTGAGTCCTAAAGCATACTCTTATCTCCATTCTTATCTCCACCTTAAGTCTTCTTCTTTAGAGCACCACAGTTCTCATCTAGAATTATCAAAGGATTTTTCATCCTGAGCAAAAATTCTGATAATAACAATGGAGACTATGGTCGCCCTCTAACACAAAGGGGTCGGGTATGTCAAGAGACTGACATTCTGTAACCATTAGAACTCTACCAAAAGTTAAATTTATATTCCTCATAGGAATTCTCTGTATGTAAGGAGATAATTACAATTTCAAGAGCCTTAGACATGCACCAAAATTGATTTTCTAGGTCCAAAAGATAATATCCTCAAGTTTGTCTGTGAAGTGTATTACAAAGGATAGAAAAGAAAAAAAGACTATAACAATATACTTAACCTCTATTGTATGCCCAAGAATAAACCTAATTATCTGGTGTTACAGCTCATAAGAAATTTGATGAGCTCTATCTGAACAATTTCAAAAAATGAATTCCATTTGCTATGGTAGAGTAGTTCTCCTCCCAAGCTCCCTTTCTCACTTTTGCCTATTTCAACCCTTCCTGAAGCATCTTCCTTCCATGAGGAAGGAACCAACCCTGTTGGTCAATTCAGTGAAAGTGATAGCTAAAATTTTACATTAGCCTAAATATATTGACACAGAGGCACAGATCATTTAACAGTAGTTGAATTCTTATAATGGAAACTAATTCATGGAAGACGGAAGAAGAAAGTTTTAAGAGCATGTCTTGCTTTCCCTCAAACCTATTTTCTATCCAAGAGAAAAGGATAATCTCACTAAGGAGAAACATCATCACCTGGCAGATCCTCACTAAGGTTCTTCCTCCCTCTCTGCAATTCTCAGTCATCTTCTAAACACTCTGATTGCTTATGGAGAAATAAAATTGAGAGAATCAAAACTGCCAAACTCTGACAGATTTTTTCTTTGTTTCTTATATAGACCGAGTTTTGTTCTTACCCCCAAAATCTTCATATACTAAATCTATAATAACCACTACCCCAGAATGTAGCCAATGAAACCAAAGTTGCTTCTTTTAAAAAATAAAAGAATAAAATTGACAAACCATTGGCTAGACTCACAAAGGAAAAAAGAGAGAAAACTCTCATAACTAGAATCAGAAATGAAATGGGAGAAGTTACAACAGGTACCACCGATATATAAAACATCTGAATAAGACTATTATGAATAGCTCTATGCCAGTAAAGCAAACAACTTTGAGGACATAGACAGATTTCTAGAAAAATACAGTCTACCAAAGCTTAAACTGGAAAAACCTGAACAGGAAAATCACAAGCAAAGAAATTGAAGAGGGAATCAAAAGTCTCCCTAAAAATGAAAGCACAGGACCAAATGGTTTTTCTAATGAATTTTCGCAAATGTTCAGAGAAGAATTAAAACTTGTTCTTCTCAAATTCTCCCAAATATTGAAGAACAGAAAACATTCCCAAACACTTTCTATGAAGCTAACATCACACTGATACCAAAAGCTGATAGAAATGTCACCAAGAAAGAACATTGCAGACCAATATCTCTAATGAGCATAGATGGAAAAATTCTCAAAAAAATGTCAGCAAACTGAATCCAATAATACATCAAAAAGATCATTCATCGCAACCAAGTAATATTTATTACAGGGGTGCAAGAATGATTCAACTTATGTAAATCTATTCATGTAATATACCATATCAACAAGAGCAAGGAGAAAAACCACATGACCATATCAATAGACACAGAGAAAGCTTTTGACAAGATCCAACACCCATTTATGACACACACACCCCAAAAAATGTGTATAATATGGGTATAGAAATTATATACCTCAACATAATAAAGTCCATATATGACAAACCCAAGGCCAACATCATAGTCAATGACAAAAAATTGATAGCATTTCCTCTAAGGTCAGGACAAAGGTAAGGCTGCTCACCCTCACCATTACTATATAACATTGTATTGGAGATCTTAGCAAGAGTAATTAGGCAAGAAAAAGAAATTAAAGGAATCCAAATTGAAAAGGAGGAAGAAAAATTATCACTATTTGTAGTTGACATGATTATACGTGTCAAAAACCCTAAAAACTCCATTAAAAAAAGAATCGAACTAATCAACAAAGTGGCAGTCTACAAAATAATACATAAAAATCTGTTGCATTCTTATGTGCAAACAACACACTAAAAGAAATTGAATCAAGGAAACCACACCATTTAAAAGAGAAGTAAAAAGAATAAAATATCTTGGAAAATATACTTAACAAAGGGAGTGAAAGACCTGTATAATGAAAACTACAAGTCCTCCTTCTTATAGGAAATAGAGGAGGATGCAAAGAGATGGAAAGACATCCCTGTTCATGGTTGGGAAGACTCGACATCATTAAAATGGTCAGCTTACCTAAGATGATATATAAATTTAATGCAATTCCCATTAAAATCCCATGAACTTATTTTCAGGAAATAAAATTAAAAATCTTAAAATTTGCATGGAACAGCAAAAAACCCTGAATAATCAAAGCAATTATGAGAAAAAAGAGCAAATCTGGAGGGATGGCACTCCCTGACATATAGATCCCTTGAGCTATACTACAAAGTGATACTGATCAAAAAAGTATAGTACTGGGATGATAACAGAAGCACAGATCAGTGGAGTAGAACTGAATCACCAGAAACTGACCCACTCACATAGAGTCAATTAATCTATGATAAAGCAGCCAAAATATACAATAGAGAAAGGAAAATCTCTTCAATAAATAGTGTTGGGATAACTGTACAGCCACAAGCAAAATAATGAAGCTGGACCACTCTCTAACTCTATTCACAAAAATTAGTTCACAATGGACTACAGACTTGGACATAAGATCAGAAACCATAAAATTCTTGGAAGACAACACAGGAAAGGCATATCATGACATTAGCCTTAGAGAGGTCTTTAGAGAATCAACTCAGCATCAAGGGAAACAAAAAGATAAATAAACAACTGAGACTACATCAAACTAAAAAGCTTCTATACAGCAAAAGAAAAAAAAAAAATCACCAAAATGACAACCTATTAATTGGGAGAAGATATTTGCATTTCATGTTTCTGACACGGTTTAAATACCTAAAATATACAAAGAACCCATAAAACTCAATAACAGAAAAAGAGGCAATCCAATTAAAAAAAAAAATGTAAAGCAGAATTAGAGACATTTTTTCTGAAGAGGCTCCACAGATGGCTAACAGGCACATGAAAAGATGTTCCTGCTCCATGGCTATCAGGGAAATGCAAATCAAGGCAAAAATGAGGTATCACCTTATACCAGAGAGACAGACTGGCTAGTATCCAAAACTCAGGAAACAACAATTGTTGGAGATCAAATGGAGATAAAAGGGAATATTTTTACACTATTGATGTGAGTGCAAATTGTTGTAAACCCTATGGAAAACATTATGGACGTTCCTCAAAAGTTGAATATAAGAATTCCATATGATCTCACCATCCCACTTCTAGGTGTTTACCAAGAGATACAAAAATACTAATTTGTAGAGATTTATGCACCCTCATGTTTATTGAAGACCTAGTCACAGTAGCTAAGAGCTGGAAATTTCCCAAGTGCCCAACATTAGATGAATGGATAAAGAAGATGTGGTGTATATATGCAATGGAATAGTACACAGCCCTTTGAAGAGATGAAACCCTGTGTTTTGAATCAACATGGATGGATCTAGAGGGGATTATGCTAACTGAAATAAGTCAAAAGAAGAAATATAGATACCCTATGACCTCACTTGTAGGTAGAATGTGAATAGACAAAACAAACTAGTGGATGAAACATAACCAACCATTGGACATTTGCAATAGAACCGAGGTTACCAACAGGGAGTGGAATACAGGGTGAGCAAGTGGTGGTGGGGCCCACTGGACAATGGGGAAGAACAACACTTGGTGAGGTGGTGGAAGGCAGGGTGTGTTGACATATATATGAAGAATGGGGAAACTGCACATAATGGAGAACCTATACATAGGAGTTTATTTTAATTTGTAAAGTCAAAGTTACTTCAATAAAAAAATTTCAAAATGGCAACTCATTGAATATGAGAACATATTCACACAACATGCCTCAAACAAGAGCTTAATCTCCAAAATATACAAACAACTCACACATCTTAACAAAAAAACCATAAATGTACAAATCGAAAAATGGGCAAAAGAACAGAATAGATGCCTATCCAAAGAAGATACACAAATGGCCCACAGACACATGAAAAAATGTTCTACGTAATTAATCATCAGAGAAACGTAAATAGAAACCATCATGAGATACTACCTCACACCATGAAGAATGTCCTATATCCAAAAGTCGAGTAATAACAAGTGGTGGGGTGGTGGATGTGGAGAAAAAGGAACCCTCCTTCACTGTTGATGGGAATGTGAATTGCTCTCAAGTGAAAACTCTCTGGAAAACAGTATGTAGATTCTTCCAACAAATAAAGATGAATCTATCATTTGATCCGGCAATCCCTCTTCTAGGCATCTAACCAGAGATTACAAAATCCCTAATCAGGAAAAATACCTGTACCCCTCTATATATAGCAACAGAATTCACATCAGCCAAGACATGAAAGTGCCTAATGCCCAACAGCAGATGACTGGATAAAGAAGCTATGGTGTATATATACAATGGAATTCTATGCAGCTGTTCAAAAAATGAAACTGTGCCCTTTTCAACAGTTTGGATGGAGCTGCAGGGGATCATGTTAAGTGAAATAAGGAGGGCGGGGATGAGGTGGTGGTCAGGGACACTGGAACTCTGGTGGTGGGTGTGGTATGTAATTCCCATACACCAAGAAATGAATTCGGTATCTTAAAGTGAATATGGCTTTGTAAACAAAAGAAATGACAACAAAATTATCATATTATTTTTTAAAAGATAGACCTGTTAAAGAGGCAATTAAGTTAGAATGCAGAAGTCATGGTGTGTGCTAATCTCATCTGACTGGTATAGTTATGAGAAGAGAAGATGAGGACATACAGAGAGAAACATCAGGGATACCTGTATGTGCAGAGGTACAATCATGTAAAGGAGAGGTAGCAAGAGAGAGATCCCCTAAAAAAAGTCCAAAAGAGAGACCTCTGTGGAAACCGAATCCACTGGCAACCTCATCTTGGCTTTTTCACCTGTAAAATGATGAAAAATGAATTCCTATTGTTTAAATCACTTACTCTGTGGCATTTATTAAGCAGTTCTAACAAACTAATACAGTAACCCAACACAATAAGGGGGAAGCCATCTCTGTCATTCTTTTCCTGTCACTGTGCCATCCCTATATTCTCTTTTCTGTCTCTTAATCTCTTTTCAGTCCAAAACTCAAAATTCTCAGTTTGCTCCCTGCAATTCCTCAACCCATTCATGGTATTTCGTTTTGACAAACCATCCTCCATATCCCTCTCTCTGTCTTGAGTCTCCCATCTTTTCCTCAAAGAATAAAGAATTTCAAGAAATAATTTAGCTGTGCTCTGGTTCAATAGCAGTTAGGTCTGCCACCTTCAGCTGGCACAGCCCACATACAACCCAAGGACCTGGATTCGCATCCCAGGCCAGGTAAACAAACAAGATGAGCAAGGAAATAAATTTTAAAAAATACTTCTTCCTTTTCCCTATTCCTGCCTGCCTGCCGACTCAACTTCATGTCTGCCTGTACCTTTCCTTTAAAAAAAGAAAGAAAGAAAGAAATACTTTAAATTATTTAAAATTAAATCTTTCCCTAGAGAATCCAACTTTTGTTTTTATATGCACTCTCCTGAAGCACAGGTACTTAAATTTTGATCCAGAGAAAGTCATACTGGTGAGCATTTTATTATAGGTTCCATCAGCCAAAAAGAAAAAAAAAGTATCATAAAATGATAGGGCAGCCTTTCCTTCAAATCCGTACTAGATTATAAAGTTTATCTTCTGAAATTACCAGAACCATGGGAACAGATTGCTTCCCTATGGAACTAATACTAATGCCCACAGGGCTACCTGCAGAGAAAATCTGGTCCCATTCACTTTTGCAATGATTCTCCAGAAATGCTTTCTTTGCTTTTAGTTTGGTGAAGCATGGAAGACTTATCAAATGGCAGACTGCATTTTGATAGTGAGCCGATTAGGCAGGGTCCCCGGATAGTTACGCGCTCTGCAAAGTAGCTAGCATATTGCTGATGCTCAATAAATGTTGCTTATTGTCAACTATCATCAGTTATTTAGTGTATAATGAGGAAAACGCCTTGGCACCCATTTCCTCAAAGCTTAATCAAGAAGTTGTGTGATTCCAACACCATATCATAAAACAGGCTGACATTTTTACTCAAACTGATAGACTATACATTTATATGAATGACATGTCCTTAAACTCCTCCAATTTGTGTCTAGTGACAACCAATACAAAAATCAGTGACATTCTTGAACATCAATAACATCGAGAAGTTTCAAAGAAGACCTGTACAGTGTTCACAGATGCAATCGTGATGGCCTGAAATGATGGCTGACTAGCCTAGCAGGTCTATTCAAGCCCTTTGAGCTATACCCAGGCTTTTTCCTCTTCTGGAATGTTCTTCCTCTCCAGATGGATTTGTCGTCATAGAATACTGCAACTCCTCTCATTGGGAAACTCTCCCTGAAAGCATCTTCTCCCACAGAAGAACCAATGTTTGCTACATCTTTAAACTCATTAGAGCAACATCTAACAAACGTGTTCAAAATGAACAGATTTTGAAAAGTACCTAGAATATAGGAAACACTTGTTGAATGAATAACTGAAGGATAAGTCGCTAGTTTTTCAATTGTCTGTCTTTTTATACTAACCTGTGGTGGATGTGCAAATTAGCAAATAAATGGAAACAGTAAAGAAAAAGGAAGCCTTGGACTACACACGTGGTTAGATTCCAAGATGGCAATCACCCTCCTCCTCAGCTAGGTAAGATTGGTTCAGTCTTTCAAAGACACTGCCTTACCCACATCTAATAGAAGACAAGTCTTTTTTATAAGTCCTTAAACTCCATTTCCAAACGACATTTAAACCGAAGGTTCAAGCCGAGGTAGGTTTTTTAATTCACACCAACACACTAAAAATGAATACCAAGCAGAATGCATTTCTCTAGCATTTTAGTTCATTTCTCCAAATTAATACAGCTCCTCCTGTTAATATGTGGTTAATATGCCTGGTTAATATGCCTTCTTGTCCTGGTGACAGCTACATTGAGATCTCAAGAGTCATGATGGTGGGAAGAGGGTAATGAAGGAGAAAAGCTGAAGAGAGACATATTCTTTTTGCCCGCAAAAGGACTTCATTCATTCTATTCACAAATTGAAGGAGGGTGGGGTGTTTCCCAATTTCCAAGGCAAGACAATATTCTAAACAATAATTCAAAACCCTCTTCTACATAATAGCAGCTAATTCTGCATCTGCTCTCCTATGCCTTACTAACGAGCTACTTTCTGCCTGCAGCATAAGACTTTATAGAAACTCTTACTCATTCTTGGGATGTCATTCTCTGTCTAAGTGCCAGCCAAGAGTCCCTGATGTGGCAGTGTATTTTTCCAGTCCTAGGAGGAAAACCACTCTTCGGAGATTTGACCTGATCACATTGACACGTCACACTATCTCCTAAATATAAACTAGAGCAGCCTTCTGCAAGCAAAGCAGTTTAAAACTATCAGGCATTGTGATACATTTTTGTTCTCAAGGAGTAAGTCAAATAGCTTCACAAAAATAAGCACTACCTCTAGTTTGTTTTCAGTAGGTTGAATGCTATTAAATATTCAACGCAGGTACATCCCGATGGAGCAGCAGTTAGATCTGTCACCTCCGACTAAGCACAGTCCACATGCATCTGAGGACCTGGGCTCACATTCCAGGGTCCAAGGGGCATGGAGGTGGGGTGGGCATGAGGCGGGGGTGGGGGTTGGTGGGATGGGAGAGGGAGGGACAACCAAGTGAGCAACTAAATAAATAAATTGAGAATTTTTCTTCCTCTTCTCTCTTCCTGTCTGCATCTTCATTCCTGCCTGTACCTTTCCTTTATTAAAAAAAAAAAGTTCAATGCAATGTCTGTAAGAGTTAATATCCTCTCTTCCTCCTACAAGTTGGCTGACCCTCTACCCTCTGCCAATGCCGATGATGTCATTGCATTATGCCAGAGTGAACCATGCCCTCCATCAAGTCTTATCATAATTTTCTAAATGAGCATTGCATACTCAAAGTTTTGCAGTTTATTGGGTCTGATGGCATTGATGATATGACTCAGAGCAGAAACTAAGATTCAGTGTGCTCCTTGGTGGAATAAAGTTGTCTTTCTTTTTCCTTTCTTATGTGTTTTTTACAATATTGTACCAGAGTCTCACAATTTTTTTCTAACTCTTATATATCATTGATATGGAAGTTTTCCAAGGTCTTCCATTACCTATGAAAGCAATCATTCTGAAGTGTAAAACATCCGAGCTGTAAACAGACTCACTGTAGTGATGAACGTCACTAATTCATGCCACTTGATCTTACTTTTCAAAGACAGATATTTCCATTTAATTTCAAAGAATAATTTCATGCCTTTATAACTAAGATTACCAGTTTGCGTGGATCCAGCTTTTGCTGTCATAGATCATGAGACAAACTCTGGAGAGCACCATTTAAAACACAAGCTCCAGTACAAAAACAAAACCACTATGTTACACCATTTTTGTAGCCAATAGTTGGAGACTAAATGCTTACAGGCCAATCCAGGAAAATACTTATTCAGTTTAATAATTTAGAGTGACTCCATTGATTCAAGTATGTTCAATCAAGTTTTCGAGTTCTTATTATATGTTAGGCATTATCTGAGGCGTGGAGGGTAGTCACATAGGAGTAAGTTGCAGAATTAGTCTTCTGGAAGCTTGTCATCTACACAGGACCATTAAACATCGAACACTGAATGTACCTACATAACCATAATTCAGAGAGAAATGGCATAAATGCAGATGTAAGCAAGGAGAACCAAATCTGGTGGGTGAGGGGGAGTGGTCAAAGAAGGCTTCATTCACCCTAAAGGACATTTTCTAACCCCAAAAGAATCTCATATTACACCTATACCTTCCCCATAAAACTGAGTCGCCCACGTCACATCCATCTGTAAGCTACATTGGGGTGGCATTTGCCTAATTTGTTTCATTCAACTGGCTGAGACCTCTATACACAAGCAGAAACTCTACTTCTGCTGTGAAACGTCACTTGTATTTTCTGAACACTCCCTGGATGAGTTATGAAACCTCATTGGGCCTCAGTTTACTCATTTACAAGTGGTAATATCTTTACTGTAAAATTGTCATGAGGATTACATGAGACCATAGATAAAATTCATAGAACTATCACATTTTTGTGATATGGAATGTATTGCATTGTATGTCCCATCCAAGGTAACTAATGGTCCATTTTGTGAGAGAAGCAAAGTAAAAGAGATAGGATGCAATCCTGGCCCCACCCCTCACCTCCAGACAACCCTCACTTCAGGTCCAAAAGTTGAAGAACGATGGAGGGGAGAAGAGAACAGAGGAAGACGGACTTCTCCCTTGACTTGTGAGCTTCAAGTAACAAAACGATGTTTCTCCTTTGATGTTCTTCAGATTCTTCTAGTCTCTCAAACAACTGCACACTCCCTACTCTCCACCACAATGTAAGGGGACTCACAGAAAGGCGACAATGGCTGTGGCACCATCAGAGCCTCTTCTGGGTGCACAATTGGAAGAGGCTGCAAAGACTTCGCTGTGCTTATTTGCAGGCATCTGTTTTCTTGAAACTTCCACCAGTAACTGGGGGCATAACTCCCAATTAGGTAGATTTAGGCTTTTAAATACCCTTCAAATATGACAGTAAGAACGTTCTCTTCTATTCCTTGCATCTCTCTCTACCTAGTTGGTATAGATCACATGATCTTGAAACCGCCTGGTTAATGCAGTTTGCCATGAAGAATAAATTTTATTATGATTTTATTAAGTTAACTATTAATTATGCTCCTAAAAAAGGGCAATTATTTGAAAATTCAAATTTTTTTTAAAGTTCTGACTTTTTTTCATGATGTCTGCTTGTTGGAAACAAGCATATTTTGCCATGCAGTTAAATATGTATTTGTTTTTCATGATATTTTTATTTTGAGATCTGGAGGCTCGCATACACTTACAAGAAATAATACCGTGAAATATTGTATCCCCTGCACCCAGATTCACCCAATGGAAATATCTTACAATTGTAATCCAATATGACAGCCAGGATATTCTTTTCCTTAGGTTACTGAATTCGCACCTCAGTCAGTGTGCATTTCACACACCACAGCTGCCATCAGAGTTCTAATGTCCATGATCATCCCTCTACCTTGCTCCTGCCTTCCTTCCTTTTCTCCTGTCTCCCCCTAGGTAACCACAGACATGTGTCCTCTTAATTTTGTTGAGATATGTCTATTTATTTGTTGCTTTTTTTTTTTTTTTTAATACTTAGCATGTAAGTGAAACCATGCTGTGCTTCTCTTTTTCTTTCTGGTTTATTTTGCTTAGCATGATCCCCTCCAGTTTTACCCAGACTATTGCAAAGGGAATGATTTCATCTTTAACAGCTGCATGGAATTCCATTGTGTATACACACCCTAGCTTCTTTATCCAATCATCTGTTAACCAGGCTTGTAGGCTGTTTCCAGGTCTTTGCTATTGTAACTTGTGCTGCTTTGAACACAGTGGTGCAGATATATTATCTGATTAGAATTTATATATTCTCTGGATACAGATCTAGAAGTGGGATTGTTAGATCATATAGTAGATCTGTCTTTATTTACTGTTGTTGAGGAATTTCCGTACTGATTTCCTAAGGTATTGCCCTAATTTGTAAGGACACCAGCCATGAAGGAGGGTTCCTTTTTCTCCACATTCCTCTCCGACATTTGTTCTTTCTGGTCTTTTTGATCAAGGCCTTTCTCACCAGTGTGAGATGATAACTGATTGTGGATTTTATTTGCATTTCTCTGAAGGTGAGTGATGCAGAGCATATTTTCATGTGTCTGTAGGCCATATGCATACAGCAGCATATTTACATTGATACAATCTGCTGACCCTACACAGATCTCTCTTCTATGTATTCATTTGTGTGTGTGTGAGATGTACATTCAGCTCTTTTCATTTTATCGGGCATTTATGCTGACAACTCCATCGCCACAGTCAAGCTACAGACCTGTTTCATCACAAGCATTCCTTTATTCCCCTTTAATAAATCAACCCATCTTCCCCTCTCCATTCACAATCCTTCGTAACTACTAAAACGTTCTTCATTTCTGTAATAATTGTCATTTCAGGGAGGCTATATAAGTGGAATTATATAGGTATGCAATCACTTGGTATTGACTTTTCCCACTCAAGTTCCTTGAGAGTCATCCAAGTTGTTGTGTCTATCAATAATTTTTATTATAATAGTATTGCTGAGTAGTAATTTGTGGTATCGTGTTACCTCAATTTGTTTAACATTCCACTATTGAAGGATATCTGGATTATTTCCAGTTTTTGTTTGTTACTAATAAAGCTGCTATGAACGTTCTTTAAAAATAAAAAAAGGCTTTCATTAAAAGTTACCAGCTCACCCCAGCCCACCCCACTACCACTTGCAAATCTAAAAACTTCCAATGGGCAGGGACACTAAATTGGTTATATGAGCATTTTTATACAGGTTTTTGTATAAACATCAATTTTCATTTCTCAGAGATTAATTCCCCATATGCAATAGCTGGGTTGTACATTAATTGCATGCTCAGGTTTCTAACAGTTACCAACTGTTTTCTAAAGTTAGTATACCATTTTATGTTTCCACCAGCAAGGTATGAACAATCCAGGTTTTCCTTTTTTTTTTTTAACATTAGTCTGTGTGAATAGTAAAATTAGTAAATAGACACATGGCCCATATAAGAACAGCCTGTTAAACGTCAGTACAAAAAGTCCAAAGGTTACAAAGGCAGGAGTGACATAAAAAAGCCATCTCAAACCACAGCTTTTTTTTGTTGTTGTTACTTGTCTCAGTTGATAGAGCTTCCAGGTAAGTAGCTTCAGATTCCTGAAAATTACCTGATATGCCCTAAAGCTTTGCTTAGACTGAATTAAAATAAATAAAAGCTTTTCTTTCCAAAACAGAGTCATGGCCTATAAAATGATTCACATGATCCTGTGTTCAACATTGCTTATAGGTAAGAACTTACACTTTTTATTTTTCATGTCTTTTGCCCCTAAGAGGTTGATAACCCCTTTTGACTCTTTAAAGAAGTAACCCATGATGTTTCATCCGTAGAGCAATTCTAGAAACCAAACGATTGTGTCATGTTGTGGCTTTGAACATGTTCTCTTTCATTGTGTTTGATTGTTTTTTTCCTAATTATGTATTTCCATATTAGAATGCTACTTTTGCTAAGAACATTGAACTGTCTTCCTGAAGAAGTGCTCTGGTGCCCTTCAACAAAAAAACAATTGGCATGCCTTTTAGAAATGGTGTTACGTGCACAGTACCATTATGTGAGGATCTCAAGGTACTTGGAGAGTATGAATTCATTAACCTTTCCGGCAGGCTGTAGCTTAGAGAAGTGGGGTTTTAAAGACAGATCAAGGAAGGCACCTGAGTCCAGATGACTTGCTACCAAATTGAACCAGTAACTCAGTGGTTTACACCTGAACTGAACTGAGAGGTCATTTGTTTTTCTTGTCACCAGAACTGAAAATACAAAGATGTACATTTTTTTCACAGCTAACTCTCCACAATTCTTAAACATTTTAACTGAAGATGCATGAATGGGAATACATGTTTACTTTTATGATAAGCTTAAGACCTAGACAAAAAAGATATTGTTGTTTGCTTGAGGCATACACCCGACACACACAAATATCAATACAGAATATGAATCTAGATATGTGTGCAGACATAGGAGCATGTATAATTAGCTTTTCATTCCTAAGCATGCAAATAACTTTAGTGAAGCATTTCAATCATCAATATTGCACTTTGCATTTGGAATATGCTTAAATAAATAATTTAGAAATGTTCCGCCAACTTAGTTTTGAGTAATTAGCACCCAGGCATAGACAGTCACACCCAGTGATGATCCATATCTCCAGATGAAGAAAGGGGACTGGCTCAGCTTAAGTGAGTGTCGGAGGAGCACACAGAAATTGAAGTCACAGGCATACAGCTTAATTTGAAGTAGAGAAAAGATCTCATTATCTGTTTTCCTAATGGGAATGCTAAAACCAGAAATGATCAAGAGCCTTAGACAAGTAATTAAAGTTATGAGTACCGTCCCCAAATTATTTTATTACTGATTTTCCAAACTAGTAACTTATCCACATTGAACGGAGGCCCTGAGCAAAGAATAAGAAGTTCAAGGGTCATGATTTGATTAAAAAAACAAAACAACTTTCTCCTTAGCATTTAGGGCAAGCGCAGTCTTCTCATACAATAAAACAATAAGTATTACTACTATTATTTTAAGTCATTATTAGGTGCCAAGGGCTTTCCATATTTACTGTAATTCAACACTCATAATCACTGAAAATAGGTGTGATTTTCCAAAAGAGAAAACTTATGCTTAGAGAAGTTTAATGACCACACTGTAGAGCTAATCTATGAAGCATGCCAGATTCACAACCAAATTCTACATCCCTGTCATCTGAGAACAAAACTCTACTTTCAACTAAATAGCTGCAGTGCCTGCTAGGGGGTTTGCAGAGATGAGGCAAACAACACAGCACACAGCAGGGTCTCCTCCTAAAAAAGTAATAGAGCCAATATGGTAGCCATTGGTTCCACCGGGAAAGGGCAGGAGTGAGGGAGGTGGATGACTTTTTTCTGAAAAAAATAGAATGAAACCGAGACATAGCCAAGGACTTTCTGTGACTGAAGGCAAAGAGAAGTCCTCAATTTGACCTGTTCCACTTCAAGAGAGCACTTATTAAAATCAAGCAGCCCCATTTCACATAGAGAGGAAATATGAAAAATAGATATATTTGGACAGCATTTCATCAGTAAGCCAATTCTTATTGTTGCCCCATATCTGAAATATTTTGAAGGTTCATGCCCATATCAATGACCTGTTATCAGATCCATGGTTTTAGACAGGTGGAATACTCAGTCATCGGCCTGTTTCTCAGCCTACTTGCAGCTCTTGTTTTTCACTCTATGCTTAGTACACAAAGTCAGCTTGCCGTGAAGGATTTTTTACTTTGAGTTTGCTTTTTTGACAAGAGCTTTTAAGCTCACGTTTTCTTCCCCATGATTCTGTCAGTATTTCTAGTCCCTTCCACACACCCCCCCGTCCTTTTTTATCTTCTCTGCCATGGAAGAAATGGTTCTACTTCATCATCCTTGCAGCTTTGCAATTCCTTGGTACAGTCCTTTTTTTAAATTTTATACTATTTTGTTCTTAATTTTGCCTACTCACGTCAACTTAAGATTGATGTCTCAAAAAGTCAGTAATGAGAGTAGATTGGAAAATCACTTGGGTGGAGGAAAAAAACATGTCATTGCTTATGACAGGATTCATTGAGCACTCCGGATGTTATGGACAAACAATTTGTTTTCCCACGCAGGTGGCATCATTTGTCATGGCACTGGAGTTGGAATCCTGTCAACACACTTAGACAGTAATTCAGAAGGAGTCACTCTTGAATCATCAAAAGGTCTGCCTTTCATGAGTTACACATTTGTTTGTTCACAAGACGAGAAATGGATGCAATGATGTGCCCATTCCAACAATCTGCCCCATGGAGTGCCATCACTGTGTGTGTGTGTAACGTGGGTGCAAGTTTGTGTGTCGAGCCGTTACAGGGATTGAATTGTAACTCTAGGGATATCAGTTTCTGTATACTTTTCAAAGTACTCAATACATCAGCAGTTGTAATGCCAAGAAAGTTCAAGTGCTGAGTTAAAAGTTCAGTTAGTTACCAGAGCATTTTATTAACAGGGTTTGATATGATGATGAGGATCTGAGTCCAGTTCGGTTCCTCTTTTTTCCCCTCCTCCACGCTCTAATCTCCCTCTCTCCCCTCCTTGTCTTCTCCTGTTTGTCCTGTCCCCACCTTCCTTCAACTGACCCCACTATCTCCCCACCCCCATCACCTTTTGTAATCTCCCTTTTTTTTTCTCTTCTTTTGATTTCTAATTTTTTTAATTTCTTTTTTTGATTTCTTTCCTTCTTTTTTGAAGAAGCATTTTTATTTGTTCATTTTTTTCAAAAGTTCCATCCCTCCCACCCCACCTCCCCAGCCACATGAGGACATCTTCACATTTTTTTTCTCTTTTCCACTTTCTCTCTCTTGGACTAATTTTCACCTAAGTTACCAAGCAATCAGAGAATCCATTGTACTAAATACAACTCTCCTCTCCTCCACCATAAATTTCTAGGTCTGTGACCAAAGTTAGAATGGCAAGAAAAAATTCACTAGTTCATTACTTGTAAAGGAAATTATTTACTTAGCACAGAGAATAAAACATCCAAGTCTAAAACATACAATAATTTTAATATCTCCTGGAATTAGAAAATTTTCCTCTCTTTAGAGAGAGCTTTGCAATTTTTACCATATTTCCAAGACATCTGCACATCTGTTTCTCCTAATCTTCTTTTGCTCCTGATGCCTAGCGACCATTGTTTCATTATTTCTGTACTTAATTTATATGTGTACCTAATTGCATGGGCACTTGAAAAAGTAATAAAGTCATATGTCCCCTTCATCCAGCTTCCCCCAATGATGACATCTTATAAAACCATAATATAACAATACCAGGAAGCTGATATCGGCATCATATTGCTAACTAGATTACAGACATTATTTTGTTTTTGCTTTTTGCATTCATTTGCATGGGTCTATATTTTTAATTCCATGTACAGATTCATATCATCATCACAATCAAGACAAAGAGCTGCTCCATCGTCATGGAACTCCTCATGTTACCTCTTGTATCCCCATTCCACTGTCCTTCTCCTCCCCCAGTTAGCCGCTAATCTCCTAATCTGGGTTTCATTTCTAGGGTAATTTCATTTCCACATTATAGAAGTTGAATCATAACTCAAGAAGTATGTATCCTTTATACATACAGATGTGTATCTATCTATCTATATATATACGTCTATGTATATAGATACAAAGTATCTATCCTTTATAGATTAATTTCTTTTTTTTTTACTAATAATAAGACCCTTGATGAACATCCAGTCCACCATCAAATTGAGACTCCTTTTCAAACTTCTTTGGTGATGGTAATAGAGGGAGTATTCCCGTTTCTAATTATGAGATTATGTTACTCCCCTAATACTTATCAGTCCATGATGGACACTCATCTCTGTGCATAATGTGAACACATTTTTATTTGTTTTGCTTTCGTTGTTGGATGTGTCTATTTGGACTTCTCTTTCCCTTATTTATGTCTGTCTCAGACCTGAATTTGTTAGCATGTATGTTTGCCTTATATCTACTATCTGTAATTTTCTCAGAGAATATTTGAGAAATGTTTACATGGTAGAACTGAGTTTGAGAGATCCTGTTAGAAGTGATTATGATACAAGATGAGAGGAGGGAGGGTATTTAGGGAATTGGAGAGAAAAGAGTGGAAGTATTTTTCATAGCTAATGATCATAAAGTTTTAAAAAGGCATTAACCTGGATGATATTTTCCACATTTAGAAAATACCCATTTAAAGCCCAGCAAAGTAATAAAAAAAAAAAAACCAAACAGGGTCCAGTTTTCAAACGCCAGCAGTCTTATATAGGTTTATGAACTCAAAACTCTGATCTTGCTCTCACTAACTTTCAAGGTTGATCAGGCAGGATGAAAGAGGGAGGAGAAATTTCTCAAGCAGAGAGGATAATAGCATGTCCTTCTATATTACTTGCATTTTATTTCCAGCCCTGCCGTTACTATGTGACCTTGAGTGAGTCATTTCATCTTTGTATGTCAGTTTTCTCATTTGTAAAGTAGGCTAATAAATACCACTTTCTGTTTCTCTCGTGGGTGATGTTATTATCATCATCAATTAATATTTATTGGATGCATGTTGGGTGCATAATGTTGAGGTATGTGTTTTCTTCTGGGAAGCCAGGGGAGGAGATTGTATCAGTGAATATTGTCCATAAGCAAAAGGATAGATTTATAAAAGACAGAATTATTAGAGCTTAAAATAGCTATGGCTTATATTTTAAAACATGCCCTCTATCAAGATTTATGTAATAGCCCTCTTTCCCCCTCAGTGATTGTACAAAGCACCAGGATAATTATGGTGCAGAATATTGGTTTTACTTTTGGATGATTCCAACTAACACTATCTTAAGCAATTACTGTCCTTTATCTGTCTGAATTACATACTATGCATAATTTATTTAGAAACATTTATTAGAAATGGATGGTATTCAATTTCCTTTACCTAGTCAGTCTTTTTAACAGAATAAAAGCACATTAAACATGAAATACAGTATTTAATATCTTTTCTTCAAAGAAAATAGAAATCTGCAAAGTCACCTATTAACAGGTCTCTGCTAAAATCAAAGCTTCAGGGCTGGTCAGTCCAGAGGAGTCATCACAAGTGAGTGAGAGTTCTCTGTTCTTTTTAAATCAGTCTTGTCTTCCCTGCTGTCACTTACCTAATTCAGGCCCCACTGCTCTCTCATCTGGGCTCTCAGAAGTACCTCGGATCTTGTGTCTCTTACTCTGGTCTCTTCCTTTTACTGTCTGCCCTCTGCGCCACTGACAAAGAATTCTCAAAATTTTTTGGTTAAAAAAAAATGTTGGCATAGACATATGAAATATTATTCAGTCTTCAAAAGAAATGGCATATTGACATATGCTACAATATGCATGAACCTTGAAGACATTATCGTCAGTGAAATAAAAGTCAGACACAAAAAGACAAATGGTGCATGCTTCCCCTTATAGGAAATACCTAGAATAAATACATTCTTTGAGACAGAAAGGAAATGGGAGAGAGTTATTGTTAAAGGTGCAGAGTTTCTATGGGGGTGATGAAAGCTCCTGGAGATCATGGTGATGTCGCACAACGTTCTGAAAGTACTTGGTGCCACTGTGTGGCACAATGGTTCTGATGGTAAGCTGTATGTATTTGCCTTTCTTTTTTGTCACAATGAAACAAAAGTTTTTCCAATAAATGTGATTCCATTATTTTCTTGGTGTAACAGTAAGAGGCCTACAGATTTGACCTATAGCTCACCTTTCCAGCATTGTTAGCTGTCACCACATTGATGCCTTTCAATCACATTACCAACTGAAGGTCATGGAACCAAGCCCTACTTTGCACCTCTCTTCCTTGGCTTTCCAATCTCCTTCAGGCTGGAATCATGTTCTTTGCTTCAACTTCCTTCTTCTGGTTTGGAAACCTTGCACATCCTTTGACACTCTGCCCTAAACCAGCTTCTCTGTTCCAATATCAAAGGTGATCACATTCTCCCACTCCTTAGGATGGTCTAGTCTTCTTATTCTTATTTATAAACTTTGAACATACTGAGCTCCTTAGTGACAGGGTTTATTACTTTTTTACTTCTCTCTCCATGCAATAATGATGATCAGAGTAGAGACAAGGGGAAGGCAAGTGTAGGTCTTAAGGCACAAAATTTATGTAACCCTGAGAGTGAATTCCTTCATATATTTTAGACTCTGGTGGCCTTATTTGCTTCATCCACATCTCAACTCCAGTGATAAGCAGTTCATCTTGACTTTCAGTTACTTATAATACATTGTATTAGTTATGTGCTACTGTGTAACTACTGCAGTATTTCCTCCAGCCTTAGAATAATGAGCATTTATTATTTCACAGCTTCTGAAAGTCAGGAATGTGGAACAGAGTTAGGTCAATGATTCTGAATCAGGAGCTCTCATGATTGCAGGAAAGATGGAGTGGAGATGAAGCGGAGGCTGTGCCATCTGAAGGCTTTACTACAGGCAAAGAAGGAGGCTCCCAGGTGACTCACTTATATGGCTGTTATTGGATGGCTTCAGTCCTTGACATGGGGCCAGTCCCTTAGGGCTGCTAGTATCCTCTCAACATCGCAGCTGACTATCCTTTCTGAGCTTTATTATCTTTTATGTCCTAGCCACAGAAATCTCATTTCTGTGGTATCCTATGGTGATGCAGGGCAGCTCTACGAAAAGAAAGATGGGACCAAACAGGATGTGAATGCTAGGAGGGGTGACTTTGAGGAGGCCATCTCAGGGGCTGGCTTCCACAGATGTGCTGCTTTGATTGTACAGGATTAAATCATTTAGTAAGAAGCTAAAATTACTTCTGACATCTGTTATTAGTATTTTCTCATGTTGACTTTTGCCTTTTGTTTTAAAATTATAGAATAAATACAATTGCTATCTGCTTATTAGTGGAGACTATGTTTGAGTTGTCATTTTTCTAGCCTCCATTAGTAGCACAGTGTCTAGTACCCAGAGGCAACCTGATTGACATATAATATCCAGAGAGGTTGTCATTTTCAACAGATAACTATATAGAATCAGAACTAACTGGATTGACACATTTAATGTAGAAATGTTAGAGCTATTAAGTAGGGCCCTGCTTGGAGTTCAAGATCAACTTGGAAAAGCATGAGATGATAGTGATTGTGTACATCATGATCATTTCCTTTTTCTTATGAGCACAAGAATTTACAACTATCTGGCCCTAAATATTTCTGTCTCTTGGTCATTGTATAGTACATTGACTCTGAAGGAAGAATTCCATCTCTCCTTCCTATTAGCTATGTGTCCTTAAATACATTATTTAACTTTTCTTGTTCTCTTGTCTTCAAAATTAAATAGTTGACCCCACTACTTCTTAGGTTTGTCTGAGCATCAGTTAGGTAACTCAGGTAATTATGCAGCACAATGGTCAATAAATGTGTTATTACTATATAAAATTCTTATCCAGCCACCTTCAACCATCATTTTCAGACATTGGTCTGATAGATTTCCAGTGCCACACTTTTGCTCCAGCTTTAAATTGCCCCTCTTTCCATCCTGCCAAGTTAATCTCTTCTTCAAGGTTTAGCCTAAGCAAGTTTCTTGACCATGAAAATGTCTGCTTGTGTCCAGTTGGCCAATAGTCAAAACAGCTGCTTCTCTTAAACTTTAGCATAATCAAATACTGTGCTGCCTTGTTTTGTTTTGCACTTTAACCCTTCGTCCTGAAAAACAAAGGAATCCTTAGAGAGTGGAAGTTTCATATCTCCTGCCCATTGTAATAATAGTTTGCACAGTGCTTTAGTCAATAGAAGCCTTGCAATGGTGGAGCTGTAAGTACCTAATACAATATTACATGCAATCAGAAATTGCTAGAAATTCTTCTTTATCACAAGCGATGAGCAGATTACATTGTTACCACACTGAGGTCAAGAGTGTTTTCTTCCTTTTTAGAGATTGAAGTTGCAACTCTGAACATTATTTTCTTATTTGAAAGTAGATAGAGATCCGAGAAAGGTCTAGATTTTTAAAGTCCTCCGCTCCCTTTTCCTTTCTTAATCTTGGTGTGTAAAGGAAATAAAAGACATAAGCCTATTGAATTTGATGATAGAGACGTCAGTACTAAACATGAAGCCACAGTGCTAGATTTGGAAGCAGTCAACTTCCAGATAAAAAATATGCTCTATTTTGGGAGGCTAGTGAAGTAAGAATAAGATTTTAGACTCTCTGGCTTGAGCCAGGTGGTTTATATCTGGCAATTTATCCAATCGTTAGAGTAAATTTATGTTATTGTAGTACTATATTATTGCTATTACTATTATTAATTATTATTATAACTCTTTCTATGCAGGAACACTAGAATATAGAAAAATTAAGCAACTTGTCCCTGAAAGTGACAGAGCTGGAATTTGAATCCAGGTCTGCAGTCTCCCATGCAAGACAGAAGTTCTGAAAATCTTCTCCCTCCACCCCACAGAACTGACTTGCATGTTATATGCTATGTAGGTCATATAGGGTGGGAACAGTAAAATGGTGGCGAAGGATTGAGAAGCAGTCCTCTAACTCAGGGTGTTAACTTTTCCAGGGTTTTTTCCTCAGGTGCCCATCTTCCCAATGACCACAGCTATGTCTCCTGAAGAAAACTACATGAGAATGTAGACTACTGTCCTAAAAGATGCCGTGCTCTTGCACTCAATTACAGGAGCACTGGGAGCACCATTTTTGTTGGAGGACCCAGCCAACCATTTCTTACATCTCAAAAGACATATATTTGCAGGATTACTGGGACCCAGATCACAATCCAAATACGTGGGGAAATGCACTGGCTCATCAGGTATTTATATTAGAAACAAATGGTTCTTTACTATGCTTCTTTTTTAAGAAGCCTCACAGCAAATGGCATTGACACACCACCAGTTCAATCCATGGTATTTCCTTCTTAGTTGCTCTGAGCATACCTGCCCTTTCCGTTCCATAAAGTGACTTTTGTTTGGTAATTCACTTCCTCCTTCAAGTTTAATATAAAACATCCCCTCTTTCCTGGAGACTTTCCTTTCTTTTTATGAGGTATTTCTTCTCTTCCTTTTGCCTAAACTTCACACATGAATGGCTCTCAAAGTGCCACTCTGGAATTATTCATTTTGTGCATCCCAACAACTCTGTTTTGACCACAAAGTTAAGATGCATGTCTTCTCCATCAAGGTCATTATCTTCAGGAATCACCCAGATGACTACTATGCCATCCTGACTCACTAAATCATGACACTTTTTGGTAGGTAGATGAGGCACAGCCACACTTTCACTTCCTCTCCATTGCTCAACAGCTAATTTTCCTTGGTGATAATTATCTCGGCCTTCATTTACTAGCCTTTTGTACATTCCCTCTTCATGTATATACCCACTCCCAAAGAAATAAAGAAATTTGCGTCAGATTTGCATTTTTTATCCCATGTTTACCTATTTGATGGACGCAGACTCCAGGCCAAATGAAATTTTTGCATTATCAGAGGACTTTAGTTATTCATTATTTCTCTCTTATAATTCAACCATTTAGAAAACAATAATATCTAAGAAATTAATTCCTTCACTTGTTTGTTCTTTCTTTCCACAAATCTCAGACTCTCATTATCACCAGCACAAGAGCTGTATAAAGTCATAGAAAAATCTGAATGTCCTTGTTTTTCTGGGGCCTGGATTCTGTCCTTACTCCGTGTGACTGAGTTTTAACTGGTCTGTTAGGATCACTTATTCTTGCTCAGCATGTGCTGATAAAAACCACCAGCTTGAATAATACATCTAGTTTTATGTCTGTTTTTCTCCAATAGGCATCATTAGAGGAAATGAAACAAGACATTTGTTTATTTGGCAAATTAAATAATTACACAGACTGGAAGACTGTGTCTTCTCTATGGAATTTTGAAATTTTCAAGTACACACCTATCAATAATTGGAGTCCAGTGCTGGGATCAGCTGCAGACACTGCAATATAACACATTCTACCACCTTGTTTCGTACCCTGGCCCCACAAATACTGTAAAACATGCAAGCGTTAAAGTAAACAGATCACAAGAAAGTGTGAAAATCATGCTTTATTTGAATTGTTCTTGCATGGCATTTCTCTTGGTCTGTCGGAAAGAGAATATGAATTTCCTTTCTTTTTGTTTTGCAGGCTCACGAAGAATGGACTGCTTTGAAAACAACAGCACACTATTATCTGAATGTTCATGCCTTCACCTTTGACAAGTCTACTGTCCAGTAAACGTGCTTTGCTGGTTAAACCAGAAAAGCAAAAATGGCGGGAGTCAGCTTGGCACTATACCGAAACCAAGGGCTTTGGAGACCTGGGGGCAAATCCTTGTTCTTTGATAGATTATTTATTGTGTCTTATTGAGCTGTTGAAAGGCATTAATGTAAAAAATCCATGCCATAGAGTGCCCTGGTGGAGTAGTGGTTGGGTCCACTGCTTCCAGCAGAGCACAGTCCACATACATTTCAAGGACCTGTGTTCACCTCCTAAAGCTGGGGAAATAACCAAGAGGAGCAACTCAGCAGAAATAAAGTGCTTCTTGCTCCTCTCTCTTCCTGCCTGCTTGCCTACTCACCTTCATTCCCTCCTGCACCTTTCCTTTAAAAAAAAAATTCATGTAGAGACCTAGAATAAGAAGCTCTCAATAAATGGCAGCTCTTAAAATGAGAACTAAAAGAAAAACTGTTGCAATCCTATTTACCAAAAACAATTTTTATGAGGAAAGGAAATCAAAACCCCCCCAAAAAAGAGTGTCAATTAAAACTATGTGTCCTGGCTCTTGCTTTCCGTTGCCTCTTTTTTGAGAAAGTTTGATCACTTTGTAATCAAGGAAGAGGACTGTCTCACATGGAGCTGGTTCTCTCCTTTCCTTCAGTTCTTGTCACTTTCTAAAGCCCGTCTACTTTAATACCATACTCTTGAAACTTTTCCATATATATATACATATGTATATATATGCTGATATATGTATATGTATTTAAAATATATTTAACGTAAATATATTTAAAATAATAAACATATATTTAAAAATCAAAGCACAATTAAATTAACACAAATAAAGATGAATCATTTGGTTTTCTAAGAAATAAATCTGAGATTGTTCATAAACATATTCAGAGCTTTAACAATAACATATATTTGCTACCACAAAAGTTCCACTCTTCGATCATTTAATTTTAAAATGTTGGTAATATCTGAGTGTTGATCAGGATTCTCCAGGGGAAAAAAAAAAATGTAAGTAAGCATTCAGCGAAAGTTAGCTATTCTTATTAGCCTGCATAAGGTCACGTGAAAATTCATTCTCTAGTCACTCTGTCACAATGTGACTTCAGAATTCTGTTTGCCAGAACTCAGAGGTCCCTGCCACCTGACCCCTTTCATTTCATCTACCCACCTCAGAAACTCTTGATACCTTCAGTCATGTACTGATTCATTTATTTAACAAACACTGTCACCAGTTTTCTCTGGCCTAGGTGAGGTGAAGGTACAAAAAGGACTGAGATGCAGTCCCTTTTCCAGAGAATGTTAAATTCAATAAGAGAGCTAAGCATCTACTGTATATAGTCAGATTAACAGAGACTGCAACTACAAGTCATGTGTGCACAGAAGATAAACGATGTACTCAGCCTGTATGAATCAAGGAAGGCTTCACTGAGGATGTGGCTTTTGATTAAAGTTTCAAAGGATGCATAAGAGTAATATATGCTATCAACACAATACAACTTTTCTACTAAGGTATACATATGGTACACTTAAAGGATCTGTTTATATTGTTATATATATTTATACTCTTTATATTCATACTGTTACAATAGTTTATGTTTATACTATTATAACACAAGTTCTTAAGGTCAGAACGTATATGAGATTTGCATTCAGAATTCCAGCAATACCCAGGACAGTACCAGGTATGCAGTGAGAATTTGATGAGTATATGGGTGTTGTTGAGGAGAGTGTCTCAGGGAGGTAAGTGATATTCACAAGATTTTTCTCTTTCCCTTGCTATAGACTGAATGCTTGTATTTCACTGTTTACAATGTTTGTATATATTGTAACCTAATCCCCAATGTAATGGTATGTTTTCATCTAACCCTTTGCTATAGATTTTGTATCCCTCGAATTCATACGTTGCATCCTAATCCCCAATGTAAGGATGTTTGGAGGTGATTGGGTCTTAAGGAAGCAACCCTCATGAATTGGAATTACTGCCTTATAAAAAGACCCCAGACTGAGCTCTCCCTCTTCTACTCTGTGAAGACAAGTGCGAAGACAACCATATGTGAGACAGGGAGCAGGCTCCCACCAGACTGGAATCTATTGACAACCTCCAGAACTGTGAGAAGTAAAATTCTATTGTTTATAAGCAATTCAGTCTATGCTTTTGTATTATCACAGCCTGAAGAGACTAGGACATGTGCTAATACCATGGCAGAGAACTGAATAAAAACTCAACAATATGTTTTCAATTCCGGTCTTCAGTTGCATTCATACAGCAGACCCAGTCCCAAAAGGAAGTCATCTTCCTGTGCCAATTCATTATAATGTAAACAGAATAACTAATGGATGGAACTGCTATACATACAGAACAAATTAAAAAGAGAAGGTATTTGTTTCCATGTGTTGATTTTACTTATTTTATTTATTTTCTTTAGAGTGCTCTTAAACATCTCAGGCAACTGAACTGGAGAATGTATACACACACACACACACACACACACACTACTACATATAAATACTATCTTCAATGATAACAACAGACTGAATTAATTTTATTGACAGTAATTTAGCATTAACTGGTTAAATACACAAACCATCCATCTGTAGCAAAACTACTGCCAAACTGCTTCAAATTGGAGACAAAAGATAAATGTTTGATGGTTTCATCACAAATTGGAACTGTCTTGGAAGGCAGTTATGATGTTTCTAAATGAAATAAATGATCTAAATTCAAAATATTTTATTCCATCCACCACAGTGACAAAAGCAGCTGATATTTCTCCTCCTGGGAATAGCGTTAGAAAATAGCTAATTATTCTTATATTCCCATAAACATATGTATCTATTTTTAATATAAAAATAACTTATATTTCATAATTTAAGCACATAATTTGCTAAATGTATTAATAATATTAAGAAAGGTATGTCTTCTTTGTTCTACCCTCATTTTGCTCCATCAAAAGTATATTTAGAGGCCCATCCTGGTGGTTTAGTAAATGAGATCACTGGATATAGCCCATAGACAACCTGAGGACCTGGGTTCAAGACCCAGGGCTGGAGAAGCAGCCAGAATGAACCACTAAATAAAGTAAATGAGGCATGTCTTCCTCCTCTCTCTTCCTGCCTGTCTGCCTACCTGTTTGCCTTCATTTCTGCCAGTCCCTTTCCTTTAATAAAAAAGAAAAAACAATTTTTGAACAGAGAAACTGCACATATGGGTTTATATTATTTTGTAAAGCAAAGTTACCACAAAAAATATTAAATTGATTTTCAAAAGTATATTTTAAAAGGTTGTTTTTTATGAACATTAATGGTGGAAAAAACTGACTTGCAGTGTGGTTGAAATTTTCATCCCATACATAGATTCCCTGACATTTTATTTACCTGGGAGGCTTAATGTTTAACTCTGAATTCTGCCCCTTCCTCAATGGAAGGGAGGGGTGTAACGTGCTATTTGAGAATGTAGCTTCCAGAGCCAGAGACTTGGGGTCGTAGTCCATTGCCTCCTTGGGCGCGTGACTTAGCCCCGGTGGGGCTGACTTTCCTATCTGTGAACTGGGATGATAGAGGCACCCTTTTCATGGGGCGGGGTGGGGCCTAGGAACCATGAGACTTCCAGCTTCCATAATCCGCCCTCTACAAATGCTTATCTACAGCAATAGGATACACATTCTCCACTTTGATTTCCCAAACACATTATACACTTAGGATAATCCTTCATCTTATAAACACAAAAGGGCCTTTTGGGGAGGCAGGAGGGCTAGAAGTATATGGAATTATGTTCAGTACTGACATTTTTCCCAGACCTCACTCAACAGCTTTGTTCCTTCTTCTGACTTTTTGCACAGATCATTTTTTCTTACTCTAGCATAAAATCAATACTGTGATGACAAACAGGAAGAAATTAAAATGTAAGGAGCGTTAGTATTTCTAAAATGACAGAAACTACTTGCTATTTATTGTTTTGTTTGTCTGCAGACTCAGACATCAACTCCACTGATGCGCGTTTGTGAACTTGCTGCATCGGAGACACTACGACTGTTTAGCGTGGAGGCTAAAGAAGAAAGAGAGCCCTTCTGCTCTAAGGATGTCGAGGACTCTGTGTACCGAGGGAACCTAACGCAACGCCGTGATGACTCAGCTCCACAATGGAAGTTACAGTGGAAGAAGACTCTTGGCGTCCTGGCGCCTGGCTGGAGCTCTGCTCTCATCCTAGACTGCTATCCCCTGGCCAACCTGCTCGGCCATATTGCCCGTCACCATTATCTTAATTATGCCAATCTGCTCCGGCATCCGACTGAGGCTTCCCTCTGCCTGAACTCACTGCTGTGAGGGTCACAAGAAGGGCTCCTTGTTTTCATTTAGATCTCACTCCAGGTATCACAGGTCATAGAAGCAGCCCATGTGATCTTAGGTAGCTCACTGTATTAGTTTACTCCTGCTGCTGTAACAACTTAGCACAAGCGTAAGCCCAAAGGACAGGAATGTAATCTTACAGTCCTGTAAATCAGAAGTGTGACTCTGGTCTTCGAGGTGTCAAGTGCTAGTCGTGCTATGTTCCTTTCTAAATAATCTTGGGGAGAACCTGGTTCCCAGTTTCTAGGAGACTTTACTCCTTGGCTGATGTCCCTTTCAGTTTTCAAAGCCAGCACTGTTGCATCTTCTGCCCTTTCTGCCACCACCTCCTGCCCCCTCCCTCTGTCCACCTCTCTCTCTTTCTCAGTTCTCTCTCTCTCTCTCTCTCTCTCTCTCTCTCTCTCTCTCTCTCTCTCTCTCTCTCTCTCTCTCTCTCTCTCTCTCTGTTTCTCCTTTATTAAGGACTTACGAGTAGATTGGACTCACCTGAATAATCCTATAAGCTCTCTTACCCCAAAGTCCTTCACTTAAAGCTCATCTCAGAACCCCTTTTGCCATGTAAAATAACACATTCTCGGATTCCCAGAATTAGGATTCAGATTCATTATTCTGCTTACCACATTTAACTGTTTCTTGTCTCTATAATGTTACTTTTTTCTTGCTTGTTATTTTTTGGCAGCACTACATGAAATCTTTTCTTTACTTAAAATTGACTTGTTATGTCTTTACTATAAGAGCTCCCAACCATTTCCTGTACACTATTCTGTAATCTCACACAAATATTTGTTTTTATTATTTCGTTTGCTTGCATTGCTATATGACTTTCAAGATACTGAATTTGCCTCTCAAACTCTGTGTGTATTTTACACCACACCTACCATCAGAGTTCTAGTGCCCTTTACCACCACCTAGTTAGCTCCTTCCTTCCCCTCTTGCAGAGCCCTGTAGCCACAGTCCTGCATCCTGTGAATTTTGCTATGTTATGTCTGTTCATTTGTTTTGTTTCTTTATCTTACACATAAGAGTGAGACCACTCTGTACTATTCTTTTTCTTTTTGATTTATTTTGCTTATCGTAATCAATTCCAATTCCATTCAGGTTACTATAAAAATTAAAGTTTCATCTTTTTTTATGGTTGCATAGAATTCCATATATACATAAAACAGCTTTCATCTAGTCATCTAGATGGAGGGTATGTAGGTTGCTCCTATGTATTGGCTATTGTGAACATAGGAGCACAGATTATTTTTTTTTCTGATCAATCTCACAAGAATTTGATATCCAGTGAAACTAAAACCTGGTGGGGTTTTTGTGAAAAAATAAACAAATTGACAAAACTTTGGTTAGATTCATTGAGGAAAAAGAAAACTCATAATAAAATCAGAAATAAAAAGGGAGAAGTTACAATGGATACAACCTCAGAAACACAAAGCATCATAAAAGACTATTATGAACAGCTCTATGGTAACAAGCTGGAGAAACTAGAGGACACAGACCGATTTTTAGAAACATACAACCTACCAAAACCGAATCAGGGAGAAATGGAAAACCTGAACAGACCTATCAAAAACAAGGAAACTGAAGAAATAATCTAAAGTATCCTCAAAAATAAAAGTCCAAGACCAGGTGACTTTACTGGTAAGTTTTACCACATCTTCAGAGAAGAATTAGTGCTTATTCTCACACTCTTCCAAAAAAACGTCAAGAACAAGGAACACTTGAAAACACTTTCTGTGAGACCAACAACATCACACTGATACCAAAAGGAGACAAGGACACTACTGAAAGAAAATTACAGATCAATATCTCTGATGAATATAAATGCAAAAATCCTCAACAAAATATTGGCCAATCAAATTCAATAATACATCAAATGCATCAAATGGGCTTTTTCCCAGAGATGCAAGAAGGCACAATATACACAAATCTATTAATGCTATACACTGCATCAACAAAAGCAAGGAAAAACACATGATCATATCAGAGATACAGACAAAGCATTTGATAAGATTCAGCACCCATTTATGATAAAGCTCTACACAAAATTGGAATAGAGGACTATGCCTCAACATAATAAAGGTCATATATTATAACCCACAGACAACACTATACTCAGTGGCGAAAAACTAAAAACATTTCTCTAAGATCAAGGATGAAACAAGGCTGTTCGCTTTCACGACTGCTAAGCATCATACTGGAAATCTTAGCCATAGCGATTAAGCAAGAAGAATTTAAAGGAATCCCAGCTGAAAAAGAAGTAAAAGTATCACTCTATGCAGATAACATGATGATGTACATAGAAAACCCTATAAACTCCATCAAAAAACTACTCGAATTAATGAATGAATACAGTAAAGTGCAGGCTACAAAATGAATATACAAAAATCTGGTTGCATTTTTATATGCAAATGATATGGCAGAACATAATGAAGTCAATGTTTCCATGTACAATGAAAACAAGAATAATTAAACATCATTTGGAATATACCTAACAAATGAGATGAAAGACTTGTACAATGAAAACTTTAAGAATCTGTTCAAAGAAATAGAGGAAATGACAAAGAAATGGAAAGATATTTCATGCTCATGATTGGGAAGAATTAATATTGTAAACTGTCCATCTTACCTAAAGCAATATATAGGTTTAATAAAATCACCATCAAAATATCACTGGTATTTTTCAAGGAAGTTAAGCAAAATATTTAAATTTTCATGGAATAACAAAAGACCCAAATAGCCAAAGCAATCATAAGAAAAAAGAACAAAACTGGAGGCATCATGGTCCCAGATATTGTACTATACAACAAAATGGTATGTTCAAAACTGTATGATTGTGTAATAAAAACAGAAACACCCATTAGCGGAGTAGAATTTAATCACCAGAAACAGGCTCACTCATATATGGTCTGTTAATTTATGACAAAGAAGCCAAGAGAATACGATGGAGAAAGGAAAGTCTTTTCAACAAATGGTGCAGGGGAAACTGGAAGAAAACATAAGAAATACATTCTATGATATCAATATTAGAAAGATCTTGGGAGACTCAGTTCTACCCAGACAAATATCAGATGATGTCATTCACACAGGGAATCTAAAGATACAAAGCAAAGGAACATACAAACCAAAAACCAACCGTTGGACAAGGACAATACAACAGAGGTCACCAGTGAGGAAGGGGATGGGAGGTGGGAAAAAGTGATGGTGGGTCCAATGGACAGTGGTGAAGGACTTTTGGTAATTTAGTGGTAGACAGATTGTATTGTCATATATTTGATGAAGAGTGAACTTACACATATGAGCTCAAGTTATTTTGTAAATCAAAGTTGAAACACCAAAATCTTAAAAAGAGAGAAAATTTGATCTATCTTGAATACAGTAAGCATGATGCAGGCACTCAATATATTTGTGTTAAATGAATAAATAAACTCAACTTTGGTAATTGGTGAAAGTTTTAGATACTGCCTATATTCAGTTGAAAATAGGAAATTTTGGGGTAAAAATCATGGAGCGAATCCTGGGGACAGATTCACTATAAAATGACAAGGAGAATATGGCCAAGGATGAAGGGGACTAAGAAAAAAAAATTCAAAGGCAGAGCAGTAAACTTTTCAGACTTTGTCCTGTATGTAATGAGAGTCATTGAAGGATTTTATATGGAGGAGCAATTTGATTAGCTTTGCATTTAGGATGACATGATGGCACCAGTGTCATTGTCAAAGAAAATTATTTGGAGGAAGGCCAAATGGGAGGTTGGTAAGTGTATTTTATTCTGTCTTCCAAGGTTTTAGCTGACTAATCTGATAAACACATGAATGCCAAAGTACTCATAGAAAAAAATCTTCCTCTAGGTAATGTGTATTATAATAGTTGATCACTGGAGAACATTTTCTTCTTTCCCTTAGCAACTGTGGATGACTTTTGGAAGCAGATTGGGCTGTCTTTGTAAGGTTTTCTTCAAATCTTAAAAGAGGATGGGTTATTTAAAAGTCCAGTTAGCTTCAGTAAAAATGAAAACTGAAAAGATTTACTTTATGTCTTCCAGTCTGGCAGTGTCATACAAAGCTGTATTTGGCAAGATGTTCCAGATAACCTTTTGTCATTTGAGTCAAATGTACAAAGGTATAGAAGGAAACCCAAAAGACATTTCTCTGTAGTGATGGCTTATACCTGAGCAGTAAGAGAGAGAGAAAAGAGTCAAAAATGATATCAGTTTCAAATGTGGCTGACATGGGTGATTAAAGTTTCAAAACCAGAAAGACGAAGTATCTTTAAAAAAAGATGATGTATGTCAATATGGATGGAACTAGAGGAGATGATGCTAAGTGACATAAATCAGAAGGAGAAAGACAAACACCAGATGATCTAACTCATATAAAGAATAGATAGAAACAAAGGAAAGAAACCAACAAAACAGAAACCAACCCTTGGACATTAGCACTAAAACTGAGATGACCAGTAGGGAACAGGGTGGGGCATGGGGCAAGTGGTGGTGGGTCCAGTGGACAGTGGAGAAGAACTTTTGGTAATTTGGTGGCGGGCAGAGTTTGTTGTATGCAACTGAGGAATGGGGATCCTCCCTATACGGGCTTACATTATTTTGTAAATCAAAGTTCCCTCAATAAATATTAAATTAAGAAAAACAACAACAGAAAAGAGAGATGGCAGCAGGGAAATCAGATATGAGGTTTGATTTTAATTTCATGTTCCATTCCCAATTCATTTTGCTTTCTGTTCAGATCATTTTGTGAACTAATATAGGTGTTAGAGTTAGGAAGTTATGAACCCACTTCCCAATTAAAGATTTCTGTAGGAAAAAACAATCAGCTAGTACTTTTCTTGTAAGAACAGAATAAACAAGACATCAAGGAAGTAAATAAACAAAAATTCATGATCTTAAATACATTGTAAAATTCTTCTCCCACCTCATTCTTTTTGCCTCTCATCTCTCTAGTGAGTCATTATGAAAAAATTAATAAAATAAGTGAAAATTTAAATATCAAAAGTGATAGATTCTGTGACTTCCCAGTCTAAAAGAAAAAATATTTCACATAATAGTGTGAATTTTATGTTTCTTTAGCTGACCAAAAATAATCAGATCTTCCTTCCTGTTGGTGTTTAAGACCGGCTCTTGAGCTTAGTCATTATTGATCATTTTAGGGGATCCAGATTGGGGAAGATGACCCAAGTGCTTTAACATAAGTACAAAATGACTTACACTGAGGAAATTCAGGTTGGAAGTGAGGCCTAAATGTGACGATCTAGGGAAATAAAAACAACAAGAAAACTGTCCACATGAAATGTTAATAAGGAACAAACAGGAACTTAGTCATTTCTAGTGGGAATACAAAATGGTCCAGATGCTTTGAAGGCAGTTTGACTGTTGTTTTCTGGTTTTTGCTACTTTTTTTTCAAAACGTAAGCATAATCTTAATCATAGGATCTAGCAATCATGCTTTTAGGTATTCATCCAATCAAATTAAAAAGTTACATCCAAAAAACAAGCTGCATATGCATGTTTATAGCAGCATCATTTGTCATTGCCAAATTTTAAATCAAACTGTGACAAAACTTGAAAATCTTAAAGGCATATTGCTAAAAAGCCAACCAGAATTGTCAATATATTGTATGATTCCAACTAGGCAATATTTTGGAAAAGGCAAAACTATAAAAAGAATAAAAAGATCCATCTTACGGGGATTTGGCGATGGGTGGAATGAATAGGTGAAGTATTGAGGATTTTTAAGGAGACTGAACTATTCTATATGTTACTGCAATAGTGGACAGATGACATTGTGCATTTGACAAAGCCCTTACAACACAGAGAACCTTACTTAAATATAGACTTTAACTATAATGCATCAATATTGGTCCTTTACTTGTGACAAATATACCAAACTAATACAAGATTTTAAGAGGGGAGATTGTGTGCCGAGGCAGTGGTATGTGGAGCTCTTTGTGCTACCTACCTAAACTTCTGTAAGAAACTGTTGTAAAAAACGAAAACTATTATTTTTTTAAATGACAAAAGGAAAAATGTTACCCTAACATTATCAAATTATATCAGTACCAACACCTCCCTGCCTTCCAGAATCTTTTGCTTAGAGAAAGAGTTGTCATACACTGTTTGCTGAGTTTATTTCCATTTTTTAGGTATAATTTGCTAACTTAGCTTTTCTTTGTTCTCAAAAATGTTCCACTTGGGATGGTAAATTATATGGTCATTGTGCTTAAGAGGAAAAGGAAAATAATATATTTTTAGCACCTGTCCTTCAACCCGTTGGTGGGAATGTAAATTAGTGCAAACCCTTTGGAAAACAGTATAGAGCTGCCTCAAAAAAAATGAAGATGGTTCTACATTTGATTCAGGAATCCCATTTCTCAACATATGCCCCAAAAATACAAAAATTCTAATCATAAAATGATATCTGCACCCCTATGTTCATAGCAGCACAATTCACAATAGCTGAGACATGGAAACAACCTAAATGCCCATCGACAGATGATGGTCTATATGCCCAATGGAATTTTATACAGCTATTATAAAAGATAAAATTGTGCATTTTGCAATAGCCTGGATGGATATGGAGGTTATTGTGTAAAACAAAATAACCCGAAAATAACAAGAAAAGTACGAGATAATTTCGCTCATGTGGAAAGTAAAAAAACAAAACAAAAGAACAGACAACCTATGAAAAATTCACAGGATGAAGAAGTGTGGCTATGGCAGGGGGTAGGGGTGGAACAAGGGAAGGAAGGAGTTAACAAGGAGGTGGTAAAGGCACTGGGACTCTGGTCATGGGTGTGGTGTGAAATACACACAGACTGAGGTACTAATGCAACATCCTAAAAACCATATAGCAATATGAAATGATAAAACAACTGAATAATAATATCTGTCCTTCAGTGTGAGACACTGGGCTATGTTCTTTCCTTAGTGTCTCGTTTAAGTTTCACGATGTTCCCAGGAGGGTGATTTTGTCTCCTCCAATTCGCAGGTGAAAAACAAAAGCTTAGAAAGGATGAGTCATTTACACAAAACCATCCAAATTGTTGACAACAAATCTTATTGTTAGCAAAAGCTTCATCTTTATGACTTCAAAGCTCATCCTCTTTTTACTGTAGTATTTGAACTCTGGAGAAATCCTAGGTGCTCTTTGGACTGTGTTTTCAGACCTTGTTAATTGCTGAAAAGGATTCTATGGTAGATCCACCTACGAAGTTCATAGGTATAGTAGTGAGGTAATAGAAAATAGAGATGCTATATGAAGAGAATTTCATTCAAGCTAAGTTCCATTGGCAGATGAGTTTATAAGGAAGATGTGGTATATATACACATTGGAATACTACTCAGTTACCAAAAGAGATGAAATCCTGCCATTCTCAACAACATGGGTGGACTCAGATTGAATTACATTTAGTGAGATAAACCAGAAGGAGAAAGATAGACATCCTATGATGTCACTTGTATGTAGCAGTTAGAGAAAAGAAAAAATAGAATTTCAGTCAATAAAATCAAATTACTGGTTGCAGCAAATTGGGTAGAAAAGATCAATTACATGGTGAAGGAAGAACTGAATAGTAGGGGGGAACTTAATTATGATAAACAGATATTAAATTATAACGATGCACACTTTAAACTTACATAATAGTATGATGACTGTTGCCCCAATAAAGTTAATTTTTGTAAAAGAATTTTATTTACAAAACTCCTGAGGAATAGTTTTCAATACATTATGATGTTACAGATATTGTCTGCTCATCCCCTAAGTCAGCTACAATGACATCTCTAATCCATTCAAGGAAGTGATAAGTAGCACCCTTATCTGTTGTCCCATCTCAGCAGAGCATTGCTATTAGTTTGGGCAGCCACATCTCTGCAGCTGAGGAATTTTGTGGGAAGTAGAAAGCCCTGAAGCTCACTATTCTGGAAACCAGAAACACCAAGCCAAACTTTTGTTTTGTTTTGCTTTTTGCTGCTAACATGGTTGGGCTCATTTCAAAGATGGCAGCCTCCTTGCCAGGTCTTCCATACACCTCCTCCTCCTCCCTTCCAAATTCTCAGTGAGCATCAGCCATCCCTGTTATTTAGCAACATTCTCAAAAAGAGAGTCTTATCTTGGGATAGTATTTTCAGTTGTGACAGCACAGCAGTAGAAACTTCAGGGTTGGAAGTTATTGTGTAAAGAATCTCTTCCAAATATGATTAAGCTTGGCAATTGAGGTAGAACTTTGAAAAAGTAGGTAATCAACTTTACTCGTTGCATGATGCTTTAGGAGGCAAGTTGTATGGTGGATGCAGGGAACCTCTCTGGAATCAGGCACCCTAGATTGAATCCCAGTTGTGCCAATTTGAATTTTGCCAGCAATACCTCAATATTGGCATGTCCTGGTGGCTCAGTCATTAAGTCTGTGGCTCCAGAATAGTCCATATAAAGTCCAAGGACCTGAGTTCAAGACTCAAGGAAGGGGAAGGAGAAGAGTAACAACAATAATGAACAACTGAATAAATAAATGCTTTCTTCTTTCTCTCCCTTCCTTCCTACCTGCCTATTTGCCTACATTCCTGCCTGCTTCCTTCCTCTTTGAAAATAAATAAAATGAAAACAAAAATACCTCGATGTTATATCTTTCTGTTTCTCAGTTTCTTCATTTGGGAAATGGAAATAAGACTAGTACCTACCTCATAGGGTTGTTGTGGGCCTGTAGAAGATATGTAAGTGATTTAGCTTTATTATGATGTCAATGGTGATGGGAGATGTTTGACCTCACTCTGAAATATTAAATTTAGTACAGCAGTCTTTACATTTGGGTCTGAGGCTTCATGGGGGTCCATGAAGGCAAAACTATTTTAGTAAGAATATTAGGACAGATGCACCCTGATGACCTGGTGAATAAGGACACCAGCCATTGTCATATATAACCCAAGGAGCCGGGCTCAAGATCTGGGTGTTGGGCAAAGGGAACAACCAAGATAAAACAACTAAATAAAATAAATAAATACATCTTCCTCCTTTCTCTTCCTGCCTGCCTACTTGCCTTCATTCCTGCCTGTACCTTTCCTTAAAAAAACAAAACAAAACAAAACAACAAAAAAGCACTACATCACTATTTGTCTTTTTCACTCTTTCTCCATGAGTGTAACATGATGTTTAACTACACAATGAGAGATTTTGTAATGGATAGAATACAGAAGCAGATATGAAAGTCCAGCTGCCTTCAATGAAACCAGACAGCAAAGAGATTTGCAAAATTATAAAACCGTATCATTCTTCAGACTATTTTTCTCTTTTTCTGAAAAACATAGTTCTTTAACATAAAATATGTGACTTATGTTCACATGAAATGAGTTTGTATTATCAGTGCTAATTGAACTGATGAATATATATTTTAAAAGATGTCTTTTTGCATAATCAGTATTTATTTTCAAATCCCAGTTTTGATTTCTAATACAGTAAATATCAATGACTCTAATGCATATAATCAAAGTTCTTGGAGTGATTAAACAATTCCTAAGATTTTAAGGGATTCTGAGACCAAGAAAACTCAGCACCACCAATCTAGCACAAGTGTGGCACAGGGTAGCCAATCAATATATAATTATTGAATGACTGGCATGGGCTTGGCTTAGGGTAACTGCTCAATAAAAATGCCATTGCAGCTAATGGTAGTGATGTGTTGATGGTGATATTGAAAATCATGATGGACTCAATAAAAACGTAATTTTGATGGAAATCTTACCTTGCCTTAGGCACAATACAAAATGAGTTAGAATTTGCAGGAACACAATATTATTTTCTGTGTTTAGACTCTTTTTCTTAACTTACTCTTTTCCTGACTGAGGTGCTCATTCTCTACCTAGGGGAAACACTTAGGAATTGAGTAGGGCCTAAAAAAGGGAGAATGTTATGCATGGCACCAAACTGAATGAGCAAGAAGTCAGGCTCTCTGGATTCTACAAATTCAGGAGTCATGGACATAGACTTTATATTTACTGTGAAATTGGATGGGAAGACATGCTTCTCAAACATCTCAATAGTTTGGATGATAGATCCCCCATCCTCATCTCAATTTCTCCTTCCTCCTGCATGGTCTGGTTCAAGGACTGAAAGGTAGATTTTCACGTTGTCTAAATATCCTAGCACACTGGCAGTTTGGGAAGAAAAAAATCTGGGTTTTGTTGATTCCCATTATGTACATATTCCCACCAAAGTCAGTTTCAAGCTGCTAATGGGATGCTACTAAACTCCAAGTTGAAAAGCATATAATTAAGTCTCAGAGCTGGTGTGAGCTGCTTCCCAGCACACCACTGGTTCTGGCCCTGGGCTCACTTTCAAACTCAGCTTAAGCTCTGGCATTCAACTACTTGCCTAGGTTTTCCAGATTTTCCATGTCTGGACCCACAACCTCTCACCCAATGTTGCTACCCAAAACGTCTAATCCATATCCTTAGGTCCCAGGATTAGCTCCTGTTACTTCTACCTTCATTCTCTAGCTAACATTGTTGCTTCTGGACCCTAAAGCACCTACTGCATAGTCATTCGCTACCCAGTTTTTTTTATGAACAAACCAAAGACCTTCTTCCTACATAAAATCTTCTCCAAACATACCAAGTTATCACTCACATTTCTTCTGTAAAATGATAGAAACTATTGAGGATAATATTCAATCTGAGTAATAATCATATTATTGGTTATTCAAAAGATACCAGTGTGGCATTTTGTGGAAACAGCTGAGGACTGCAGAGAGGAGTGCACTTCTAACTCTGCTATGAATACCCTTTGATGCTCTGACCTTTGTTTTCCTCACTGGTAGCATGAACATAATGAATACCTGATTTCAGAGAACACTTTCTGTCTTTAAATTCCATTATTCAATTGGTAAGATCTTTTATATAAACAAAAATTATGTAACCTACTCCTATTGTTAAAATTCAATGTCATTTTTTTATTCTGAAACAAGTCAATTTCATCATGTTCTATTTTATAATCACTTTCCTAATATTTTTGATGAAGAGCAATTCTGTTCACCATCAGCTTTCATCTCAGTTCTTCTGAAAGATGAACTTCACAACTTTACAACAGCTAAAACAATCTGTAAGTGCTTTTGATAAGCCGTTAAAATGAATATTAAAATAATCATTTTGAGCCAGTTTTATAAAAATGATCATGTCAAAGTATTAAAAGTTTCCTACTCAGGAAACTCCTTAAAATGAAAGTTTGTGGTTCTTGAATATTTTTTAATACGCTGCTGATAAAGTATTTTCTGTATAACCATTTTTTCAAGGTCTAAAAGGAGTCATTAGAAAAAACATGTGAAAAAATATTTGGTTCACATGTAGCTTCCTGGGAATTATATGATGATGTGGTAAGAGTAAGTTTTATATTTAGTGAGAAAACCCAACTGAAACCACAGCCCCTAGTAAGACTAACAAAATGTTTGTAGTCCACTGAGAGTTGACTAACGGAGCTTTGTTTTGTCCCCTGCTCTCTCCTGTGATGGGTTCTGTATTCTACTGTTTTGTTTCCCCTTGCTGAGTCTTGCTGGGTCTCAAAAACTGCCTCTAGGTCAGACTGACCAGGATGTTGTTGGCACGTGGGTGTCAAATCTGGAGGAACCAAGGACTGCCTGGCGACCCCTCACATACTGCACGTCAGCCTTCTCCTGGGTGTGGGTCCCGAGTTATGGTGTTGATCCTGCAGCTGCAGGTGACCAGGTGTCCCCTGTTGAGAGACCACACCCTTATTGTGCAGCTCCAAGCTGCGACTCCCCTTGAAAGCCCCCGTTGGCTTTCCCGCAGGGAGATTGAGGATTTGAGACCTAGGTCTTCCCTATTTCCATTTTCTGCAAACAATGGATTGTTTCCTATCTTCCAAGTCTTGTGTTTGGTTTAGATTCTGCACTGCTGCAAAAGAACCGGAGACTAGATAACAAAACCATTTTCTTTTTGTGAGGTATAATTGACATACAAATTATTTGTGTGTGTGTGTGTGTGTGTGTGTGTGTGTGTGTGTGTGTGTTGAGAACATTTAAGTTCTCCTGTCTTGGCAAATTTTAATTGTACAATACAGTACTGTCAAATATGGTTACCGGGTTTTGCATTAGATCTTCAGACCTTATTCATCTCATAGCTGAATGTTGGTACCCTTGTACCAACCTCTCCCTCTGTCCCCACTCCCAGCCTTGGCAACCACTTTTCTACTCACTGTTTCTATGAGTTTGACTTTTTCCTTTTTTTTTCTAGATGCCACATAGCCAAACTCTATTATTAAACAAAACGAAACAAATCCATGATTAAGTCCCACAACTCTTCCACTACATTTTTTTTCTTTTTGAAGTCTCCAAAGTTTCTGTTATCCCTAAATTCAAATCTAGTTCCAATCTTTGCTGAATCTTGTGCTTAGTTTTTCCTTTCTCCTGTTCTCACAACTTGTCAGATCATTGTAAGGCAAGTGCCCGGGTCTAACCCATTTTTGTGAAAATCGACTTGCATTCTGGAATTGAACCATTTTAAGAAGAGAGACAAGCAGAATGACTCAAGTTGATATTGAATGCCAATTTTTAGCCTGTTTTCTCAGCATGATAGATGGTAAAGCCAAGGAGCCACCAGTTGCAAAGGAAATAAGAGGTTGTCTATTTTCTGGCCAACTGGCGTGTGGTTGGGGACTACATCAGCCTCATCAGTTCATTGGAAACACAGAACCTCAGACCTCATCCAACACTTGTTGAGTAAGCCTCCGTGTTAACAAGATCCCCAGGTGCTTGGTTGACCTGCAACACACAGCTTTCAACTCAACGGAAACCAGCCTCTACTTGAGCATGTACGATCACAGAAACGCATTCCAATTTCTTCTTCCGCCAAACATCTTCACCAATACCTAAGAGTCACTGGGAAACCTTGTTTAAATGATAACTTTCTCTAGCACAAATGAATCACTTATGTTCAAGTTTATTAGTTCAGAATTTGCAGCCAAATGCAATTTGAATCTTTCCATTATTATTTTCCAGTCATCTTTAAATGGTGTCTCTTCAACAAAATCGATATACCTGTGTCTCGTAACAAACCTAGCAGTCGATTCTGTTGGTTGTCTGCCCTGAATTGTGTGTCCTCCCTGGAACCCTCTTTCTTCTTTATCTTTCTAATTACAGAGGTTATATTCTACCAGGAAACCTCACTTTGGTGTTCTTCAGAGTACAAATGTGACTCACTTGTTCTTCCAAAGGCATTTGCTAGAGTAGGGCCAAAGGACTAGGGCCCAATTAATGTGTTTAATTTAGCTGGTATGGGGGCTTTAGCAATTAGAATGTCATTACCTTTAGGTCAGATGCTCTCTGGTTTGGTCACAGTCCTCACTGTTTCTGTTTATCTCATCCCTGAGCACATCTATATATTTACAATACCCGCTTCTTGTTTAGCACAACCTGATCTAAAAATTTCCTCCTAAACAGAAGTCTCCTCTAATGCTTTTAATTCAACTCCCAAATTATAAGTAGATGTTTATATCCACATTTAATCTTTTGACCACAACATTTTCGTATTTGTATTGACCTGCTCAGGCTTCCATAACAAAACACCACAGATTGGGTGGTTCAAACAACAGAAATTCATTTTCTCACAGTGCTGGAGGCTAGAACTGTAAAATAGAGGTGCAGTCAAGGTTGGTTCCTGGTGAAGTCTCTCTTCTCTTAGATAGGTACTGCTTCTTACAGGGAGGGGTGGGGGGTGTGGGGAGAGAGAGAGACAGACAGACAGACAGACAGGCAGACACAGAGAGAGAGATCTCTCTTGTATCTCACCCCTTTGATAAGGATGTTAGTTCTGTCAGATTAAGGTCTCACCCTCATGATCCTATTTACCTTAGTTACCTCTTAAGGCTCCTGTCTTCAAATACTGTCACATTGGAGTTGGGTTCTTAAAACACAAGAATTTTTTGAGACACACTTCAGTTGCTAACATTATCAAAACACATTGATATCCTGAAGAATCACACACATGATATTTGACAAAGTTCCTCTAGGACTTGACTAAGACATTCATGCAGACCGAATCACTGCAGTGAAGGCAGTGTTAGAATTGCTGCGCACACATGCGACAATTCGCACAGAGTCAAGCTGATTCCAGCTTAAACGCTTCTTACATAGAGAAGGAATAGCAAACCTGCTGCATTTACGGAGGGTTGCTATGTGCTAGACACCGTGGCAAGAGGTTTTTACAGATACTGATTTTGACCTCTTGACATCCTATGATGAAAGCACTGTTTTTCTTGTTCCTGCTTTACTGATAAGGAAACTGAGACACACCAGTTACTGTCTGAGGGTTTGTCTAAGGGTACACGGAATGCGATGCAGCTGGAATTCAAGCCCAGACTCCAAGGTCTGGGTTCTTGGCCACTGCACCAGACTCTACTTGTCAACAGTGGAGACTAAGGAGAGTTTACTGGAAGGGGTCACAGCACAGCTAGAGTAGGATCATGAATTCATTCATGCATGTATTCATCCCACATATGTTTAAAGAGTAATCAGCATAAAAAAACTTAAAAACTCATCTATTTATTGGAGAATTGATTCCTCAATTTGGAATGTGGGAAAAATAAGGGGTGCTGTTAATCAATATGCTAGAACAAGAGGAATCAGCAGAGCTCTGCAGAAAAGCGAGATGGGCAATCACACTACCTACTGAGCTTCTGTAACACACTAGCCACACGCTAATAAATATATCATTGTAATCCCAGTAAAGCCCTTCTAAGATAAGTTTTGTTATCGCCATGTTACTGGTGAAGAATGGCAGATCTAAAATGCCACATAACTAAATAAAATGCTTCTTAATAAAAATAACATGGCACACCCTGGTGGAATAGTAACTAGGTTCGCCATCTCCAACCAAGCGCACTCCACATACATCCCAAAGCCCTGGATTCCTATCCCAGGGCTGGGAGGTGGGAAACCAAGATGAACAACTAAATAAATGCTTCTTAATAAAAATAAAATGCCAGGTAATTTGTCACGGATAACAACTATTAAGTAATGGATTTTGCATATGAGTTTGACCCATTAGAATCCAAGAAAAATCCTCCGAAGCGGCATCCAGTATTGTTTTCCTATTCCTACAGGGCAAACCATGGATGCTCAAGACAGGGATATGTGATTACAAGTTCAGCGAAGCAATTAAGTATATATTAGACTTATACATTTGTTTATAAAAAAGTGCTTAGCCAGGTTTGCAATGTTTTGCATTTTTTGAAATCACACCGATCTGCAAAAAGAAAACTTAGAAAAGAAAAACAAGTGATACCTCTGTGAGCTTTGATTGAAATTTAGTAAGTTACATGTTTTCATTCATTCACTAGTTCTTATTGGAAAACACTGAAAATTATACACTTGAGAAATTACACTCTGAGGAAGTTTATAGTTCCATTGGAAGAACAAGATCACACAAAGAAATTGAAAATACAGACAATTTATTGGGAAGTAAAGTGTCTTACAAGTTAAATGCGAATTACATGCAAGAACACCATATGTTCATAAGGTAATGAGTTCATTGGAAGTCAGTAAAAGACTCATGGAAGAAACACACATCAAGAGCATGCTTTCCTGATTTAATTATATTTATTAATATGTGGGCATGGTACAGTCAGTAGGAAAGGAGACAATGGTCATTAACTGATTGTACATTACTCATAATTCACAGGAGGAGGGTCATGCCACATGATGGAGGGTCACATGAAGAAGAATCCAGGGTCAATCAGGAAGCAGGTGGAGTGGTGAGAGACATGGGAAAAAGCCTTTATTCTGGTTTCCTTGGGTAGAACCCAGAGAGGCAGTTAGCAGATTTAGGATTGGCTAGTTTGAATGACAAGGACTCAGGTTCTGTCATTCATTATCTGGTATGTGGCCCTGGGGTAGCTGGGGCAGGAGGACAGCAGCCTAGTATGTGAAATCTGATGAAAAAGATGACTGGAATGTGGGCTCTGGATTGATAAGTTTGCATTGGAAAGATGTCCTTTATAAGAGCTATTTAATAGAAATTGCTTATCCTAGGAATGTGGGCACTCCATGGTCAACAAGATCCCAGGTGTCAAAGCATTCGATTATAGAAAATAGAAGACATCATTAATACATGTCCTAAGAGACTCAGAGGTGTTTTTGTCTCAGTACACACCGAGCATTTGTCTTCATACTTTCCACAGGAGGCTAAGAGAGGGAAATTTGAACAATCCAGTCACTCTCCAGAATGATCTCCAGCTCACACTCTTAAATGTAACAGTGCACAAGGGCATCCTGCACACGAAGGAAGAGTAATGGGAAGAACCAGCGCTACTGATAAGAAAATCCTTCTCCCTGCATTTCTCTTTATCTCTCTTTTTTTCCCCTATACTAAAGCTAGAGATGCTCTCTAGAGATTGTATTTAAGCTTTCATTCATCAACCAAAATATTCCCTAATGACAAAACTGGTAGGCTCCTGCTCCATGGTCACATGGGTGGCTCTGAGATCAGCAACTCCTCTGGGGTTCTGACTACTTTGCTAAATTCCTGATTCCCAGGGAGAAAGTCAAGGCGCACAAGCAGCCTGGTGCATTTCCTTTCAACAAGCTTGACAGGCATTCACTTGTTCGCACTGGAGCGTGCGTATGTGTACAAGTACACAGAGGTCTACATACGCACACGCACGTGCATATGTGCACATTTGCATGCACACTTAGAGCAGGAGATGACAGACTACTCTCCCCTAGATCCCACTTGGGACCTGAGTTAATCATACTTTTCAGTTCATGACACATTGACATTATTTTATAAAATCACTTCTTGTTTACTTTTCATGTGTATATTCTCTTCTACATTTTTCCTACTCCGATAAGTTTCCTTTTCCAAAGGTAGTGGCAGTTTGTGCTTGTATTGCGCATGTTTGTGTCTGAGTTCTTAAAAATGAGTGTTTTTGTTTCATGTATTTGAATTTAAACTTATACATGTGGTACTGCATTATAATTCTTGTTCAATTTCTTAACTTGTTTTCATTCAGCATCTTATAGCTTTAAGATTCAACCAGATTACTGTATCTACAGTTAATGATTTATATAGTTGTCTTATTCTTTTGCTAGTATATCCTTTAATTAGGAATTATTGATTGAAGTTCTATATCATTATTCTTTCTTAAAACATCCCTATAATTCACCGCTACAATGTCCAGTTTTGACTTTTTTCGAATGGATCAAGAACCCAAAGGGTATGCCCTGGTGGCCCAGCGGTCTAGCATACCTGAGAGTAGTCCCACATACCTCCTAAGATCCCAGGTTCACGACCTGAGGCCAGGGAGAACAACCAATGTGAACAACCAATAAAAAATAAAGCTCTTCCTCCTCCTCTTTCTTCCTAACTGCTTGCCTCCTTTCCTGCATTCCTGCTTGTACTTTTCCTTCAGAAAAAAAAAAAAAAGAACTTGAAGATGTTTTTCAAACAATTTGAGTGCAAAATTATCCCGGATTTTTGTTGCTTCTCTCACTATTTCATAACTACTAGCCCACATCTAATCCAACAGTAATTAAATTTGAGATTCATTTTTATATTCCTTTCCTAAGTATCTACTGATTTCACTGGGAAAAATACTTCGCTTTCAAATTCATATTTTAATGCATTTCAGCAAAATTTGATTAAATCAGCTCATTTCAATAGCAAATACGACCAGCAAATCCAATCTGAGAGTAAATATGACAGAATCTTGAAAACAAGATAAGTCAACTGGAGGGAGAATTATGTCATCATAGCAGAGAGCTGCGAGTATTCAGCAGGCTCTGGGCATCAGCTGGGATACTGCACACAGTGTGCTAAGCACTGGCTCATCTAGTGAGTATCTATAAAAAGTTCCACTATAGATAGATAGCTTTTGTTTGCTTGTTTTTGAAAAACATCCTGTAATTTGATTCTTTCTTACTTGATTAATTTAGAATTGATTGTGCTTAAATATGAGTAGCTTCATAATAGGACAGTGTAGAGACCTAAAAGTAAGTCTCTCACCTTACACCTGTGAGAATGGCTATTATTCAAAAGACTAGAAACAACAAATGCTGGCAAAGATGTGGAGAAAAAGGAGCTGGTAGTGCAAGTTGTTGTGACCTTTATGGAAAACAGTATGGAGAGTCGTCAAAAACTTGAAAGTGGAAATCCCATGCAATCCCTTCATCCCAATCCTGGGTATTTACCACACACACATACAAAAAAAAAAAAATAAAAAATAAAAAAAAAAATATATATATATGCATATATATACATATATATATGGAAACACTAAATCGCAGATATATATGCACCCTCATATTTATTAAAGCCTTATTTATAACAGCCAAGAACTGGAAACTACCTAGGTGCCCACAGTCAGATGAATGGATAAAGAAGATGTGGTCTAGATACACGATCGAATACTACACAGCCTTAAGAATTATAAAATCCCGTCCTTTCTGACAACATGGATGGAACTAGAGGGGACGATGCTAAGTGAAATGATCAGAAGGAGAAAGACAAATACTAGATGATCTCATTCATACCTGGAAAAAAAAGAAACAAAGCAAAGGAATAGAAAAAATAAAAACCAAGTGTTGGACTCTGATAATACTACTGTAGTTAACTAGTGGGGAAGGGGTTGGAGTATAAGTAAGTGGTGGTGGGTCCAATGGACACTTTAGTAGTGGGCATGCTGTGTTGTCAAATCTTTGGTGAATGGCAAACTACACATATGGACTTATTTTATAAATCAAAATTGCCTCAAGAGTATTTTTTTAAAGTATATCTCTGATATGGTAAAGGAAGAACTGGAATGTTGGTGTGAACTAAACGTACTATTTGCAGATATTGATTTCCAATGATAAATACCGTAAATCTATATAATGCTATAATTAATGTCTCTTCAATAAAATTAATTACTAAAAAATAAAAGTAAATTTTTGAAAGGTATGGGTGCTATTGGAAAATGAAGTTATTCCAAATGACTAATACCAAAATTCTCTCAAGTCAAATATCCTCTTTTACCCAGGTATCAAAATAGGGTCACAGTTAAAGAACAACTAAAGAGACATTTCAGCTAGAAAGAAAACAATAAAGGATTTTGAAATGTTTGTGATCATTCACTATTAAGACAGGTTCATTTTCCCAGTCTGCATAGAGTGGCAATTCCAGAACCACCTCAGGTGAATCTTTATGTTAGTACGGAAAACTTGCTCTTAAAACATTACAAAAACTTCCTTTACAAGAAATATAAAACACTCAGTAGACATAAACTCATTCTCTCTTCAAATGTCTTCCAAGAGGATAGATGAATAACACACTAATGCCATCATTTACAATAAAAGACACTGAGGCTCAGAGAGGAAACTGGCTAACTAGAGACCACAGCACAGAGGTAACAATCTGGTGCCGCTTTTAATGGGAGCTTTTCCTTCACTTACAAAAAGCAAAGAGAGAAAAAAACACTAGTAAAGTTAAGTCCACTGGTGATATTGGTGTCACAACTTTATCGCTTTACTCTGTCATAAGTAAACTAAGAGGTATTATTGAACTAATGTTGAAATCTCTTCTCTTAGGCCAAAAGAAGACATTACTTGGCCCATAACTGATACTTGGAAACAGAAATGGGTGATAAGCTCAAATGAATAAATAAACGAGTAGCTCATGACAAGGTTTTCATTTTTCTTAGTTTTCCAGAGTACCAGAATATTTCTTGGCATATGGAAGATGTCTCTACCCATGATGAGCTAATATTTCTTGGCATATGGAAGATGTCTCTACCCATGATGAGCTAATAACCAACCCAAGGAAAAAGGCAAAGAAATTAAATTTCAAAGGCAAAAAATACATAAATCATAAAGCAAAGTTATCCCAATAAATATTTAATTATATATCTACATATCTATATCTGTATCTATATGTGTGTGTGAAAATAACCTCACATTTCCAAGAGATTCTTATTATTGAACTACTTTTATGCCAGTCCTGAAAAGAAATTTGCAGCAAAGAGGAAGGAATTATTTATACCCTGGGCTTATTCTAAAGCAGACTGAGAGCCCACCTGGTGGCATATCAGCTAAGTAAGTGGCCTCCAGTCAGCATAGTTCACATACATCCCAAGGACCCAGGGACATGGCCAAGAGCCAGGGGAAACAACCAATATGAACAACTAAATAAAACAAATGCTTCTTCCTCCTCTCACTTCTTGCCTGCGTGCCTGCTCACCTTCATTCCTGCCTGCACCTTTCCTTAAAAATATAAATAAATAGAAATATATGCAACCATAAATACACACATGCAGTTAACCAGACTGAGATGAAATTCAGCTGGAACCAGATCCACTTTCAGGTGTCGTAGGGGCCTGTCTTGACAAAGCTGAGGAAGCTCTGGTCTGAGACTCCTAAGAGGAGAGCTTCTATGGTGGGGGGAAAGGGCTTCTATTCCTAAAGGAAGACCCAAGCCAAGCCCCCATTGGTACAAGAAGAAGCGGGCAGGATGGTAAGGGAAGGGTCAGGCACTAAGACTGGAAGCAGCATCGGGTGCAGGCAGAGACACTGTGTGGTAGTGACAACTCATCAGCAGAGAATACTTCCTTTTCAAGGCTTTTGGTTCTCATCGTGATGAAAAATGCAAGATTTTAATATAGTTACATGACAAACAGAAGCAATTTATGGGTTACAATTACCTGCTTCATATCATGCATTGCTAGATGCTGCTCCCATTTCTAATTGCTGCCATTTATTTTCCCAGTAGGATGACAGTACACAAACTCTTTCTGTAAATATTTTAGACTTTGTGCATCACATGGGTTTCTGTAGTATATTCTTTATTTTTTTGTGTTTACAATCTCCAAAAGGTATAAAATGTATTCTTAGTTTACAGGTCAAACAAAAGCAGACCACGGGTAGGGCCCTGCATGGAATATCGGGTCTTATGTTGGTATCTCGGAGGCATGTTTGATTGGGCTGGGGACTTGGTGTGCCTTCCTTTCACCACCTCTTCCCTGCTCTACATTATGGTTCATGATTCGTGTGTCCAGTTGCCTTTCGATCCTAGAGATTCACGTCTGAGAACCTGCACTGTCATTAAGAAGGAATAGATGGGTAATTCTGCTTCACTCCTGGATGCCTGGCTACCATTCTCCAACCTTCAAGTAGCTCCAAAACGCAGTGCTAGAGTTGAGATGGTACAGGACACGATCCCCATTTCAGGTTGCTATGGGGACATGAACTCCACCCAGCGGTCTTGAACGATTAGTTGGCCAGCACATAGGAATCCAGGAAGAAAACAGGGCCCTTGACTGATGTCAGGGTCTGTGTTACACGGTGGACAACAGCAGGAGGCACCACCTGAGCTCTGCAGGTGTGCCAAGCCTGTGAATATGCACCTAGGATGCCCTGTCTATGGGAATCATGTCAGACACTGAGTAGGAAGGGGATGCATTGACAGGTGCCATGTGGAAGTTTGGATGGCTGTGTCTGCTGTCACATGTTAGAAATTTTCTGGAGACATCAGGCAGAAAAGGCAAGAGCAATTTTATAAGAGGATGGGGACAGAGTCAAAGAAATGCTGTTTCTTATTGCTAGTATTGTCCAGTTTTTTGTATTTTAGTCTAGAGGCTTAAAGTAACCTGGAGAAACACAAGTTTTTTTTTCATATTGATCCTTTCTGGATATTGTTCTTCTCTCACATAAATGAAAGTAATCATTTTCAGATAAGGGAATAATGCAGAGACGAAGAAACCAGTATGCTGGTTCCAGACATGCAACTTGATGGCTACATGACCTCAGAAAAGCTCCTTCCTTTCTCTTGGCCTCTCTTTCTTCTTCCATAAAATAAGGAGTTAAAACAAAAATGTCTGAAGGCCCTTCTTATTTTAAATATGTTATACAATAGCTTAATGCAAAATTCATTCATCAATTAGCCATTGTTGAATTGAAAGAAGTCTCTGCGCATAAGAATCTCTTTAAAGGAAAATTAATCATCAAAACATAAGTTATTACGTGAGGATGGCTATCGTTCAAAAGACTGGAAACAACAAATGTTAGCGAAGCTGTGGAAAAAAGGAAAGTCTTATACAGTGTTAGCAGGAGTGTAAATTGGTGCAGCCATTATGGGAAGCACTATGGAGTTTCCTCCAAAAATTGAGAAGGGAAATTCCATATGATTTCATCATCACTTCTGGGTATTTACTCTAAAAACACAACAGTAATTTTCAGAGATACAGGCATCTCTATGTTCAATGCAGCATTATTTGCAACAGTCAAGAGCTGAAAAAAACCTAAGTGGCCACTGACAGATGAGTAGATAAAGAAGACGTGGAATACATACATAATGAAATACTATTCTGCTATCAAACAAGAGGAAATCCTACCATTGGCATCACCATGGATGAAACTAGAGGGAATTATGCTTAGTGAGATGACAGATATCATATGATTTCACTCATATGTGGTAGAGAAACCAAGTAAGAAAATAAACAAATGAAAATGGTCTCAGTCTATAAAAGTATATATTGATAGCAAGGGGTGAAGGGACAGGAGGAATTGATCAGGGAAAGGGATGAAGGAAGAGCTGGACTTGGGATGGTAAATTCAATGTATTGTATGCAGATGTTGATGTACAATGATGTACATTGTTAGGGTCCATATCATGTTAGGGTCCAATTCCTTCATAAAATTAATTTTTACCAAAGGAAAAAAAAAAAGCAGGTAATGAAAAGCTAGGATGGAGGTCTTCTTTGGTTGTTACAGGTTTATAGAGGTAGGACACTTCTGTAGAAATCAGAACCGGAGCCAAAACTCCTGTTCTAATACTTTATTGAGCAGCAAGAAGGGTGATGCGTTCATAACACGCAGCTGACTTCTTGTTCGCACCACACATCTTTATACAGTGTCTGGACGCCTCTGTGCTGCTGAGTAAGCCGAGTGGTGTTGGGACTTGAGAAGAAAGAGAGAGAAACCTTCCTGGAGAGAGGTTGTCTAAGTTCAAATTATAAAAGATATTCCCTACCTTGCTTTTCTGGATTATATGACCCAATCCCAGAGCTGAAAGTGTCAGAATGCAGGCCCCACTGAAAACGGTCCCATCTGACTCCAGGAGTGGTAGGGACAGCTGAACTTCAGGTGACACAGAGGGTCAGGCTCTGGCACCCCGATCTTTGCAGTGCCATCATGGTGGGTGTAATGGATCCATGCCAGAGCCTGGCCCTCCCTGGAGAAAGAGGGCAGGATTAGGAACTGTGGCAATGGTAGCAGAGGGGCTCTCTACCCATCAGGTAACTGAGGCTTGCAGAGTAGATGAGAAACAAATACTCTGGAAAGTACAAAAATTGGAGCTAAAGCTGACCAAAGAGAGTCAAAGAGGCTTCCTAGAGGAGGGGATGCTTGAATTGTTGCTGGAAAGAAAGATAGAATTCAGTTGGATAAGCTGGAGGTGTATGGGAGAGAGGGGGGATGATAAAGGAAGGAAGTTGGTAAGTAATTTTCAGACTGAGAGAAAAGTATTTGCAAAGGCAAAGGGTGTGAATGAAGACATTATTCCAGTGAACTTTAGGAAATGCCTGGCTGGGTAATCATGGTGCATGAACAACCAGAGACCTTTTTATTCTGAATGGCATTTCTGCCATCACCATTACCAACCAGAAATTGAACCTACACAGGGTAGGTGAAATGAGAAAGATTTTGTTATGTACAAATTCATGTCAGAGAGATGACTAAACATAATTTTTTATTCATGCATTCAATTCATTGAACAAATACCTGTTTTATGCCTGCTCTGTATGAAAGACTTTATTTCTCTCAAGATTTAGACCACAAAAGATTTGTCTTCTGCATTCTAGGTAAGCTGCTTCCTTTAGATATTTGAATTCAAGGATATTTCCAATTACAGTTCTTTGTTTATGTTTCCTCTATTGACAGTTTTGATTATTGGGATATATACATGCATATATATATTTTTGATTCCCATGTTTTCTTGAGATGGATTCATTAATTCTTCATTCTATAGATATCCCTCTCATATTGCACCATCTGTGATATGAACATGACAATTCGTTAATTAAATATTGACTCAGAATGTTTTGAACACTAACACATTTAGTTATGAACAGACCACAGCTCTTCTTTTTTTTTTTTTGCCTCAAAGCAGTGGTAACAAACATTCAGAAAAAATGTGTAAAGGAATTTTTATTCACAACTTTAAATATCATCACTTGACTACACGTGGAGGATATTTCACTGATTCTTGAGTTTTTAGTAGGCCATCAGCACTTCCAGATTTAAAAGTCTTAGAATAAAGCAAAATTACTATGCCCTTCATTATTTACTGTCTTTCACCCTGCTCAGATCCTTCTTTCCTGGTCCATGGTTGAGGTATAAAAAAAAGATTGAGTTTAATCTATGATTTATGTCAGCAGATCAGTTAGATTTGCAGTGGGGATGAACGTAAGTATACAGATTTAGATTATCTAATTTGTGACTTGATAGGGAAGTAATAAGGTTGTCAATCCATCTATTAGACAAGTCCAACTATGAGTATGACAAGCCATAGGCTATAAAGACAGTGATAGTAAGTAGTTTGTCATATGTGTTCAGAGCTCAATGGAAAGGAATAGACTAAAACTACACAACAAAGACTCAAGTCCCTGCTGAGTCCACAAGACTTGCCAATCTAGATAAATTCAAAGGAAATACAAGATTGAGGGAGTGTATATTGGATATGTCCTGGGATGATAGGCAAGATCTGGTTTGTCCCAGAGGAGGTGAGGAGACACAATTGCAACAGGGGAGGTGTGGAAAACTATCCTGATTAGGAGGCGACTTTAAAGGTTCAGCAAATTTAGAAATAAAGAATCCAACTCTGATGGCTGCTATAGCAATCGGATAACATGATTATACTTCACCACCCATTGGGCACTTCAGGACACTCAACTCTAAAGAAGACCAGATATGCTGGCCTCTCAACCCAGTGCTTCTAAAGCAGCCTGTCCTCCTAGAAGGATTCCAGCTCTCCTGCTGAATTTCTCTTTTGACAGCCAACCACATAGGCACTAAGAGCTCTGCAGAGTGCTCATGCTGTTCCCTGTAGGTGGGGCCACCTGGCCTCCGGAAGGAGTCATTGAAGACCCAGACTATCAATGATTGGCGCAGTCAGCTAACGGAGGTGAGCCAATGAGCAAACATGGTTCAATGAGGAGCCCCACCACACTGGGACTCCGAACACAGCTGACTCCTTTCCTGCACAATGTCTCATAATAAATATCTCCTTGTGAGTTACTGCTCCTTGATCCATTGTTGGGGACTTGATAAAATGAAGATCTGATACAGTGCAAAAGATTTAGTGCTTCTGCCCATACCTATTCTTTACTTATATTTAGCGTTTTGAGATGGGAAAATGAACCAAGTCAAATGTAATTTTAAAAAGAAAGAAAATACTTGCTATTGAAGGAAGTCTTCGACAGTGAAAAGTATTGATTTTGAACCAACACTCCTGACATGTTTTTAAACCATTTGTCAATATAGTTAATTTTTCTTAAAATTGGCACATTCTGTTACAAGGAAATAATTCTAAAAATATAACCTAAAACATAGAAACAAGTTTTACACACAAAGATGTTCTTTATTGAATTACAAAGAATAGCAAAATGCTGGAACAATCTTAAAAGTCCAGCAATTAGGAAATGGTTAAGAGCTAAAGATACTACCATGCATTGTAACATTTTATAAAGGTTTATTAAATCTTAAAATCATACCATACCTATATGGGAAGTTAATCTATGACAAATGAGCCAAGAACATACAATAGAGGAAGGAAAATCTATTCAACAAATGGTCTGAGAAAATTGGATAGACACCTGGCAATAAATAATAATAGATTATTCATTAGCTACCTACACGAAAATTGACTCAAAACAGACCAAAGACTTGGATATAAGACCTGAAAAAATAAAACACATAGAGGAAAATATAGGAACAAGGCTTCATGACATCAGCTTCACAGATGTCCTTGGGGACGTGACACCTACGGCAAAGGAAACTAAAGAATAAACAATTGAACTACATCAAACTAAAGAGTTTCTGTGCGGCCCAAAAAACCCCACTGTTAAAACAGAAAGGCAAGCCACTGAATTGGAGAAGATGATAGCACAATATATGTCAGACAAGAGCTTGATCTCCAACATATATAAAGAGTTCATACACCTCAACAACAATATGACCAATTCAAAAAACAGACAGAAGAGCTGAATAGACACCTCTCTAAAGAAGATACATAGACAGCCTAGGAGAAAAAACGCTCTACCTCTCTCACCATAAGAGAAATACAAATAAAAGCCACAATGAGCTACCACCTCACCTCACTGAGAATGGCCTATATCAAAAAGACTAGAAACAAGTGTTGGAAGGGGTGTGGAGAAAAAGAACCCGCCTACACTGTTGGTGGGAACGCAAATTAGTGAAACCTCTTTGAAAGACAATATGGAAATTTCTCAAAAAAAAAAAAAAAAAAGTGGAACTACCATTCAATCCAGCTATCCTACTTCTCAGCATATATCCAGGGAACCGACAAAAAAGCTAATCAAAAGAAATATCTGCACCCTTATGTTCATAGCAGCACAATTCGCAATAGCCAAGACATGGAAACAACCTAAATGCCCACCAACAAATAACTGTAAAAGAAGCTGTGGTCTAAATACCCCATGGAATTCTATGCAGCTCTTAAAATGATGAAATCACGCCTTCTACAGCAACCTGGATGAAACTGGAGGAGCTTATACAAAGTAAAATAAGCCAGAAAGAAAAAGAGAAGTATAAAATGGTTTCATTCATGTGTGGAATATGAGAAACAACTGAACAATCTCTAACAAAATTCACAGGATGCAAACCTTTGGCTGGGGGCGGGGGAGAAAGATGAACAGAGCTGTGCAAAGGGCCCCGGGACTCTGGTGTGAGTGTGGCATGAAATACATACAGACAAGGGTGGAAATTCCATATACTGAAAGCATATAGTAATGTGAAATAATAAAACAATTTAAATAAATACACTTAAAATATTTTATACTGTAACATTACTCCACAAAACCACTACAGAAAAATTGTATATAATGAATTCCAGTGAGGTTGGTGGAAAATAAAAGACAATGGATATTCCATAAAATAGTTATTTTTCTGGGTCATGAGGTATAGGTATTTCAATCTCTAAGTGTAATGTGCAGGATTTTCTGCTGTAAGTAGATGTTTACTTTGCCATAAAAATAAAGATATCTAATTAAAAAAATCAAAACCCTGGGAGGGTAATTTGAAAATTTTGATTAAATTGCATAACTTAGACAAGATTCCAAATCCGGGTACATTCCGTCCTGACTATTGACCATACACTCTCCTCCCCCTAGCCCCCAATCATCCCAATTGGTCCCATATGAAGTCAGAGGAAGCACCACTATCAAAGAAAGTGCCAGGGCAAGCATCTTTTTGTTTGCCACCAGGGAAGCTGGCTGGTTGGGTTGGGGAGGAAGCTCTCCAGCCCCCTGAGTGTCCAACACTGATGTCTGCTTGGCCCCTGACCCTCCCTGCCCAGTGGGTGAGAAGCAAGGCCCGCAAGGCCCGTGTGGGCAGCGCAGACCGACAGCTGGTGCCTCGGGTTTTGCCAGCCTTGCCGAGTGCCTAGCCAGCTTGAAAAGGCAAGTCGAAGCAGATGGGCAGCAGTCCCTCCTTTGGCTGGCCTGGGAGAGCCATCTGCTGGAAAGGAAATTGGTCGGCCGCCTGGAGGGAAGGGGCCGATCATCAATCACTGCGATCTCGTAATTAACCACGCGCAGTGTCCAAGGGAGGAAGATGGACCTCGGGCATTGATGGGAAAACGCGGGCCTCACAGCCTGCAGAACCCAGGGAGGGGGCATGCTCTCTGGGGGCCGGGAGCTCGAGGGGCTACGAGCCACCCTCACAGACGGTCACCCCCGGGGGGTCTGTGAAGAGCCCTGTCCGCCCGGACCGCAAGCTGGACCCCGTGAGCCTTGTGTGGGACCCAGCGTTTCTCCCCATTTGCCTCCCCGTGTCCGTCCAGGTTCTCCAGCTGCGCGCCACGCGGCTGAGCTCAGAGCGGGTCCACACGGAACCCTGTGCAGCCTCCTTCCAGTTCTTCACGCGTCTTCAGCAGCCTTGCCTTTGGATCGAAATGTCTGGCTTCCCAAGAAGAGGTTACAATGCGGCATCCTTGAGTGGGGAAGGTGTTTGCCTTCTGGAAGCTGAAGTGTAGATAAAGGGGTGTTTAAGGTGGGGGCCAGGGGAAAAGGGATGGAGAGGTGAGAGGAGATGCCCTGCCTCCTGCTGCTGCTGACATTCAGCGTCTGTGCCTTTCTTCCACCTCTGCAGCCCACCAGGCCAGGGGGACCACCATTCCCTGATTAAGGACATCCGGTGCCTCTTAGACACCCCAGGGGCATCCGGGCAAACTCATCATTGTGACTCTGGGCAAACTGAACAAGCGCCCCCTCCAGACTGATGCAGCCCCTCTTCAGGGTGCACAATGTGTCGGGGTAGAGGGGTGGCGGGGGTAGGGAGCCAGGGCTGGACTTCAGGGCACAGCCACACCCGGAGGCCCTGACTGGGAGAGACAGTCACCCCCAGATCTCTCACCAACACAAAAATAGGGCCCCAATTTCATCATTGACATGTCATCGTTGAATGACTGCCATTCATTCAGTGACATGGAAACCATGGTCTATTGTGTGGATGAGGGCATTTATTCATCAGCACTCACCAAGGGCTTGTGCTGTGCTTGGGTCCAAGATAAGAAGTTGAATGAACCTTGATCTCTACCTGCAAGGGTGCCTTATGGTAAGGGAAAGAGTTTAAAATATCTATCTATCTATCATCTATAATATATATACCCACACGTAAGTATGGTGATGATATCAGATACATAGTTATATAATACGTGATGCAGTATATATCGCATATCAACATATGGTCATATCCATATATACTACATCATATAATATATGCACACATATGACATAAATGTATGTATCACATATGTGAGTTAGAGAGCAAATGTTTGATAAACAGGGAAGGAAAAAAATCTCTGCATGGGGAAGTTAGGGGAGAAAAAAGCCATTTTAGCTGGCTTTCAAAACTCTTGAGTTAGATTTTTCCTCTCTATCAGAAACTTTCCACTTAGGGAGAGTTGGCAACACAACACAGCACAAAATCTGCATTTTGCAGCTTCAGTGGCTGCTCTGTATTGCCCTGTGACCAAGTTCTATACAATGAGATGTGAGGAAATGATCAAAAAAACTACAAGACATTTCCTTAAGGAGAAGGAATGAATGTTTTTCTTCTTCCTCCTGATGTCAGCCCAGAAATCCAAAGTGATGGTTCAATCTCCAGAAGCCGCTTAGGTTATGAAAGGTACTTAAGAAAGGTGGAAGCAGGGTACTGACGATTGTAAAAAAGAAAGATGAATCTGAAGAAGAGATCACTGTGGGACTGCTATTCCATTCTCAGACTACCTCGTGACTGGCTTTTTTTATGTGCGAGAAATTAAACTTCTATCTTGAATAAATCACTTCTAATAACATTTTTCCTGTCCCATAAATCCAAATTTAGTCCTAATGACATAGAGACGTAAAAGGGCAGTATCTGTTTGAGAAATGACTTTACATCCACAATGGTTATTGGGGTGGATAAGGAGGATGATAAAAACCATAAAGATAGATGGGCATTCTAGGAGCAGACTGACTAGGTTTGGAATACTGCAGTAAGGGATTTGGATGACTTTACATACAAAAGGGAAATCATCATAATTGTTTCTTTGGAAACTGTATGTTGGGAGGGAAGATAGGAGAGGGAGGAATTTGTGGCCAGGAAATCTTAGCAAACTGTTGCTAAAGTTCAGATACGAGATGCCAAAATGTTAGAAGGTGGCAGCAATAATAACGGAAAAGATATGACCAGTTAAGAAGACAATTCTGCAGTAGAATGAGGACTTGACCTCCCATGGTTAGTAGGAAGATAAATTAGTGCAACCCCTTTGGAAAACAGTATGGCGAGTCCTCAAAAAATCAAGATCTACCATATGATGTAGCATTCCCACGTCTAGACATATACCCAGAGAATTAAAAAATAAAAGACTAACCAGAAAAAATATATATGCCCAGCTATGTTTATAACAGCATTATTTACCAATTCACAGTAGCCAAGACATGGAAACAACCTAAATGCCACCAACTGCTGATGGATAAAGAAGCTGTGTACATATACTCAGTGGAATTCTATGCAACTTTTAAAAAAGATAAAATCTTGCCTTTTGTAACACCAGCACAGAACTGGAGGTGATCACGCTAAACAAAACAAGTCAGAAGCAAAAAGAGAAGTACAGGATGCTGTCATTCATATGTGGACTATAAAGAAACAAAACAAGCACACAGATAAATCTCAATTAAATTCACAGGACTCAAGACAGTGGCTACCAGAGGGTAGGAGAGGGAAGGGAAGGAAAGAGAGAGCAAGGTAGTTATAAAAGGACAACTCTATTGGCAGGTGTGATATGAAATATGATTTCAATGCTTCAACACGCACGTAGCAATGTGTAATAAAAGTAAAAGAAATTGACCTTCCGGTGGATAAGGGGGATAGAGTTCGTAAAGCTACCCTGGTCGATGGTCACAGCCTTTGCTAAACAAGAATGCAATAAGAGAAATGGGTCAGGAGGTAGATTCCAGTCAAGTTCCACTATTAACTATTTGGCTTATGACATCAGGTACATCACTTAACTGCCATGGTTCTCACCTGTCAAAGGAGTAGATTGAAATCAATGATCTCAGATAACCTTGCCTGTTTTATAGGAAAATTAGTTTGTCATTTTACAAAGCAGTTAAATTCCCATTGTATTAGGCGACATCTCCTGGAACAGAAGATACTGACTCAATCAATGTACAAGACATAAGTTGTTAGACAAGAAGGCCAAGCAACTCGCCAACAAGCCTGCAGTTAATCTTTTCCTTTTGTTAAAGTTGTATAATGCACCCTTTGATTTAATAAACACATAATGGATCACACACATGACAGAGCAAATAAGCTAAAAGACAAGCTCAATTTTCCAGAGACTGGCGTTCCTAAGAAAGAACTTGGTTTAACTTATCAATATGACTGAATGGAAAAATACACTATGCAAATAGATATCCAGAAGATTAATAGATTATCCTTACACTAAATCAGGCTTATCATTGTTTGAAAGGATCTGAAATTTAAAAATTCTAACACGTGGTCTCTAAAAACCTGATTCAAAAAAAATGCATTGAAGGCACATGACCTCATGACATTTTATGTATTTAAAGTGGGCATCATCATCAATCAACAGATATGTATACTGCCCTAAGCTTACTACCAAGTGTCCAGTTCTATTCTCCACCTTTGAATGGACCACTTTTACCCTATTCGCCCAGCCCTGGCCCATCCCTTCTGGTAACCACTCATTTGATTCCTGTAAACTAAAGTGGATTTTTGTTTGATTTGGTTCATTTGTTTGGTTGATTTCTCTATATGAGTGAGATCATACAATGTTATTCTTCCTCTGACTCATCATATGAAGTATATTTCCCTCCAGGAAAACTCAGATTTTTAGATTACTTTTCTTTTGCCCAAATTTTAGGAAGTGAAGTCTCCATGTTGTCAGACCCTGGGGCCTAAATCTAGTTTCTAGCACTCTCAACCAGTACTTCTTTAGGCAGCAATTTCCCCCCTTGAGATTTCTGATTCAATTTCTTTGCAAAGTTTTTTCTGCTCTTGTTAAGTCTAACATGTGAGTGCTGAAAATAAGATGTGGAAATTCACTGAGTGGATGTTAGATAGTCCTTCCAGATGCATCTTGTGGTGCAGGCGGCTGAGATACTACTGTGTGGACCACATACAGCCCAAGGACTCCAGTTCAAGACCAGAGCAAAGGGTGAAAAAAAAATGAACAAATAAGTATATAAAGAAGTTTTTTTCTTCCTCTTTCTTCTTTCATTAAATGCTTCTCCTCTCCCAGTCTTTTTTTCTTTTTTTTTTAAAGTCATCTAACAGAACAGCGATGAGGTAAGACTGAGAAGTGAACGCTGAAGGGTTACCTTCAGACTGTTAGAAAACTTATAAAGTATTTTTTTAATTGCTGTTTTTTTTTCTAAAGGTCTACTGGGTTACAAAAGCAGAAGAGGAGGTAGCAGAAGGAAGTCATGAAAAGCTGCCCAAACATTAGGGAGCTAAATTTCTTCATACGTTAAAGAAAAGTCTATTTTCCACCAGGACTTTTTCTTTTCATACTGATTTGAAAATTAGTTATGAAAATTGAACAAAAGAGGACAGATGTCAGAGACTGCCAGTTGCTCAGCTCTGCAGAATGATCTTCCTAAGAAGAGGGACAATATTTTTCATTTTTATTTTGAATAAGTTCAATAGCTTTGTCCACAGGTGGATCAGGGTTTCTGACATCACAGTGTCATCATTCTGCGGGTGATCTCGGTGTCCCCATCTGCTTCTGCTTGCTTTTTCTTTCAATAAGCCTGTTCTCTGATCTCATTCAGCCTGATGCCTGCTGCAAGATGGGTTCTGCAATCAGTTCTCATCCTACGATGAAACTGTCATCAGCTGAGCCATTGTAGGTGAATAGACAGAATCGTGTCCCCAGGAAGTAGACAAGGTGACCTAACAGAACTTTTTCATTTCTCCCTCCAGGGACACCATCGATACAATGCAGCCAGCAGCGTGCTCTGCTCTGTGAACCAGCAGAACTTCTCCGGTGTTAAAATAATCGTGCTCCTCGGAAGCAGGACAAGGTTTAGTGACCTAACACCAAAAGTTAGACCATGAGCACCTTCTCCAAGCTTTCTTAGGGATAGACCCTAACACCTGAAGTGATGTGCTGCATTTTCTTTGGTCTTTTTCTTCTGTAGCTGGTGAATCTAAACGTGCTTTCATTCTGTGGTTTCTGATGGATGCTTGGTGCTATTGGAGATGAGGAGGATTATAGATAATCAAAAGTGGTTTCCATTCTACCTGAGAATTATTAATTAACACTTGGGAAACTGACTTTTTGGAAAGTCACAATGTTTGAAATCGGAAAATAAAACCACACTATTAAAAAGTCGTTTAATTTTTTGATCCCTTTTAGTCTGTGCGCCCAACCCCTCCTCCTTCCCTTCTAATAACTACTAAAGGAAGGAAAAACCTTCTCCCCGCATCCTTCTCGCTGTCCCTCCCTCCCTCCCTCCTTCCTTTTCTTCCTTTCTTTCCCCTTTCTTCCTTCACTATGCAAAGTAAAATTTTCCTTCTTTCTCTCCAAATATACTTTTCAGATCTCAGCTTATCTAGAGACTGGAAAATAAAATTTGTTTTTAAGAAAAGAAATTGAAACCTCCTGACTTTAAGCAGTCATGTTTATCATTTCTCCCAGGTAAAATAACCTGTAAAAAACAAACAGGTAACTAGATCAGATTCTGAGCACGGGGTCCAAGGTCAGAAAAATCTTTCCACACTGATTTCAGTGTCTTCCTGCTTTAAATCAAATCCCTGGAAGCAGTCAGAACAATTTAGCTCTTTGCTGGATGCCGTGTACCCCGCTTTTGATTGTATGCTTTCTGGTATTTTACCTCAAGTCCAGATTAGTTCCCCATAGTGTGTTCCTTCCCCAGCAATCCAAGTTATTACCATCGACAGCTCTTTAAAAAAAAGGAGGAACTATCTTAGAAAAACGCAATCAGAAGTATTTAAAGATAAAAGACCCTCATGGATAAAGTTTATACTTCAGTGAAACTATCTACCTGATAGATAGGTAGAGAGTAGAAATGCTAAAAATAAAGAGAGCGAAATATTAATAAAGGCCAGTCTGCGTAAAGGACATTTGGGCGTTATTGTTTCTATTTTTATTTTTGCAGTTTTTCTATACGCTTGAAATTATTTCAGGAACACAGCCCTGTGGCTCAGTGGCTAAGGTGCAGGTCATGCAAAGCCCTAGGACCCAGATTTTGACCTGGGTGGCGAAGGGAAAAAAAAAGAACTTATGTTTCAAGACTGCATATTTACACATATATACACATATAGATATGTAGATATCAGTTATATATATGTTTTATATTGACATATAAAACAAGTGCATCTTATGAACCAATTTGACACACGGACATTTAGTTTTGTATATTTTATAATCCGCACATACGCACACAGGTCTGTATGAGTACACATTCCACAAAGTTCTGAAAGGATCAGCAGCACTAGGTTACAAAAGGATCTCTGGTGGAGGGAAGAGAAACTTTCCATTTGCCTGCCTGTACTGACTTTCTACAATACATGCAGAGGGCTTCTAAAATTGTTAATTTTTTTTAAAGAGAGGAAGGAACAAAGGAAGGAAGGGGGGAACAAGCTTATTTCTTTCTTTAAAATTTTCTATTTATTTATTTATCTATTCATTTATCTATTTCGGTTTATTCACACTGGCCCTGCCTCCAGGTCACACACCTGGATCCTTAGCTTCTACGTGGTCCGCACTCCAGCATCTCAGTCGCCCGAGCCACAAAGGCACCTCCCTGAGATAATAAACATTTTCTAATAAGCAAAAACTGGGGAAATGGCCACTTCTCCGAGTTGTCCTTGGAGAGTGCACTGTAGTCAGCACTCAGCACCAGGCCCCAAAAAGAGAGTTCTTCGCTAGACTGGCAGAAAATATCGAAGGCCCTTAGGGATGAAGTACAATTTCTTGGCATTTTTTTTCCCCACCCTGCCTGCCTTCACCAAGATCGGGAACATTTGCCTGCAACACCAAGTTACTGGGAAGAAAGGGAAGAACTTGCATTTTGACCATAACGCCTTCAGGAGAATCTGTCACCCTTCTGGATCATAAATAGCTTTGACCCGCTTTTGAGCCATAGTTTTATCACTCTCTAAAGTATCTTTGGAGATGTGTATTCTGGTATCTTAATGCTGAGACCTGATTAATAATAAACACTGGAATATGTCAGCTAGGTCATCCACCCAGCGTGGAGTCTGATTTAGCCTAGATGTAAGAATAAATATTACTGTTGGTACGTACCTCAAAAGCCAACTCATTTATAGATCCAGAATATTCTAAGTAATGGACCATTCTAGGGCCAGAAATTAGCAATCCGTGAATATGAGTCTGTGTATAAGTGTACAATGTTGCAAACAGACAGGCAGTAGCCGCTAAACTCCATTAAATTAAGCCTCCTAGCTTTGGGCAGACCAGCTCCTGAACCTTGATTTTGACATCTGCATAGGTAATAACAGCAGAGCAGGGGGAGTAAAGGCCAAGTGTGCAGACTGCCTGGTCATGGGCTTTCAACCAGTAATCACTGAAACTTTGGAGAGACCAGACTGGGTGCCCTGAGGCCTTCCATGCCTTGCACCTGTCTTGATAGGGGTGATTCATTAATTTTCTAATAGCTTCACAGTTCAGAAATACTCTTCACAGTGTCCTCAGTCGTTACCTCGAAGAAAGATTTTAATTTGATATCACTGAGACTATCAGGTACTTTGTTTTCAAAAACATGCTCCCCTTGCTATGTCTTTCCTGCCCGTCATAATTCATGAAGGTTTGTCAGCATCAATACCTCTCAGGGAACGTCATCAGCCCTGTCCTTCCTAACTTTAAGAAGTCTTTGCTCTGGCTTTTCCAGAATCCTGCCAAAAATGATTATGTCATCTAAATGGAAAAATGCCTCCAGGTAATTTATATCCCCCAATTATCTTCTCTATTCAACAATGACAGCTGGCAGAGGTACTGGAAACATTTTTGGGCACCTTTTCACATTGATATACTATTCCCATTTCACATATAAGGCAAATGGAGTCTGTTTTTCTCTTGGTCCTTCTTAGACATAGGTATCTGATTATTTTTATACTTCAAATCCAGATGTGACCTACTATATCTCCCTGACAGGCAACCCAAAGTTGTTTGACTTTCAGGGACAGAATACTCATCTATTCTAAAGCATTTATTCAGTATTCATTTGTGCATGGAATACCTTTCTTGATTTCTTTCATACCACCATGATGGACCATAACTAAGGCTCTGGGATTTGAATATAATGTTTATTGGTTCTCTTTAATATGTTCACATATGTGTTGAATTTCATACTTTACAATCTATCGAAAATGCTTCTGGAAAGTGTGTAGGTCATTCAGTGATGTCATTCTGAACACACATATTTCTCATTCATACAGAAAATTGCTCCTGTCTTAAAATTTTTTCTTCTAAGTTTCCCCATAAGATATCACAAAATCTTCAAAATCCAATTATGGGAGAAGATGGATGTAATTCTACTTAGAAAAGCAAGAATTATGGCAAATATCTCTGGACAATTCTCAGTTTGGTTCTCTCTCTCTCTAATAAAAATGAATAGAAAAGCACATCTAAATATGCAAGGTCTGCCTGATGCTGATATCACCTTTATAAAAACAGGAATTCACTCTTATAAATACTGACACACCTCCACAGGCCTCAGATTGGTCACATAATACTAGCTTCTCTGCCTCCAAAATGACCCCATAGTCATGGAGAGAAATTCTAATCTAAAATTAAAAACAAAACAAAACGACAAGATAAAAATCTCTGAACTTAAGCCATGCAAGCTCCGAACGATCTGCCTCTACATTATAAAATGGCATCAGTGTTTCCCCTTAGGGCTGGATTTGGGGTTTGAGAGCACTCAAGCATACACAATTTGCAGACAGACTCTAGGAGAAAGCATACAAAATTGATGAAAAAGATGATGACTTAGAATGGGAAAAAAATCGTAGCAAATTCAAAAGTACAAACAGCTAAGTGGAATAAAACAAAAATGGTCACAATCTTTGCTCCTCACTCCATCGAAAGTCAAATCTAGCTCTACTCTCCTGAGAGACAGACTGACTTCAGTGACTTGACAATGCCTTCATCGCAACAGAATAACATTCGAGGACTTGAATCACTCGAGCAGAAGAAGCACTATCACTTTTACTCGGGCTTATTACTCTTAGAACCTAGCCACCATGCTGTGAGACAGTGCAAGTGTCCCCTAGAGACCCATGTGGACAGGAACTGAAGTTCCTGAATGAACAATCAACAACTTGTCAGCCATGATAATTAGACTATCTTGGAAGTGGACACTCCGGGCCCACTGAATTACCCGACCTGGAATAGAAAAAAGTTATTCCTCCTCAACCTTATCGTAATTGATGAGTTAGGAAAAAATTAAACATTTATGGTCATTTGTTATTTTAAGCGAGTACATTTTCAGGTGATTTGCTGGACAGCCATAAGTAACTAGAATGCCCACAATACCACAAAATTCAGAAAATTACAACGTGCCTTGATTATTATTAGTTAACTATTTGACATAGCTCCCTACTATTTTCCTACATTTTTCAGATACATTCTATTTGGTCATCTCTTCTATGACAATAACTTTGGTCACAATGATTTCTATAACAGTAATAAAAATAATAATTTAGTCTAATCTCTAACAACATTGGTAGAAACTTATTTTTTAAGGAAAGGTATAGATAGTAATGAAGGTAAGTAGGCAGACAGGCAGGAAAACAGAGAAGGAAGGAGCATTGTTTTATTTCCATTTAGTTATTCACACTGGTTATCTCTCCCTAGACCTGGGACTTGAAACCATGGGTATGTGGCCTGCACCCTTCAAAGGCGATTGACCTAACTGCTGCTCCACCAAGGTGCGCCTAGAAATTTTTTTTTTTTTTTTTTTTGATCATTTGGTGAAGGGTTTTTTGTTTTTTTTTTCAGTTTTACAACTTCTTTGAGCTAATAGTTCATCTCCAACCCTATCCGTAGTTTCTTGTTCAGGCAATACTTCTTGTGCATAAGCAAGCCCTTGGGAGAACTATATAGTCTTCTGATCTCATTTGGCCTGGCCTCAGATTACCAGCTGCTGCACAGTGGCTGCTCAAGCCCCATCAGAAGATCACATTAGCTAAGAACTGGAAACTCCCTAGGTGCCCAACATCAGAAGAATGAATGGAGAAGATGTGGTGCATCTATACCATGGCACACTACACAGCCCTTAGGAGAGATGAAATCCTGTCATTTGAATCAACATGGACTGATCTAAGGAGGATTATGCTAAAGGAAATAAATCAAAAGAAGAAAGATAGATACCAGATGACCTAACTCCTAAGTGTAATGTGAATAGACGAAACAAAGGAACATGAAACAAAATCAACTCTTGGACACTTGGAATAGAACTGAGGTGACCAATAGGGAGTGGGATGGGAAGAAGGGGAAAAGTGGTGGCGGAGCCTACTGGATGATGAAGATCGCTTGGTGACTTGGCGGAGGGCAGGGTGTGTTGACATATATCTGAGGAATGGGGACCCATACATATGAGTTTATTTTCATATCCAAAAATTAAAAAATATTATTAAACAATTGTTATTATTAGGTGTTTTTAGGTTATTATTATTATTATGGGCTTCCACAGAACACTCTCATGTTAGCTACTGGAGCGTGATCAGTCATCTCATTCCAACCTGCTCCTCTTCTATGTGACTTTTCTGTAAGAGCAGGAGCTCTCCTGTCCAGCCTCAGTCTTTTTCTGACTCCCCCAGGAATACGGAGAAACAAGTTTAATGCTCCTGGGGCATATTTTGGGAATAAATTCTGTATTCTTCAGGTCTTCCTTTCCAACTCTTTACAACTCACTAGTATCCTATTCATGCTATCAAGTTCTTATTTCTCAAAGCCTCCTGTATACTCTGATTATAGAAAAGCTCTCAAACCAGGACGTGGGCCAGGAGAAGTACAAAGATGATTATTTTAAGATGTTTTCTCCCTCTTCTGTTGTTTTTCATTATTTATTATTATGATCGTTATCATTATTAGTTCATTCGTTCACAAAGCCATACTCGTTTTAAGATATCGAACTCATGTCTAGTCTGTGGGTGTCACTCACCCCACCCATCACCAGAGTCCCAGTGTCTTTTACCACCATCTTGTTCCCTCTCTCCTTCCCTCCTCTCCCCTTCCCCTCCCGCTACTGGCAGCCACCATCTTGTGTTTTGTGAATTTTTGTTGGGGGTTAACTGCTTATTTGTTTGATTTCATTATATTCTACATGAGTGAAACCAACCTGTATTTTTCTTTTTCTTTCTGATTTATTTTGCTTAATATGATCCCCTCCAGTTCCATTCAGACTGTTGCAAAGGGCACAATTTTTATTTACTTTTTAGTAGCTGCATAGAATCCATTCAGTATCTAGACACAGCTTCTTCAACCTCTGTTGATGGGCATTTAGGATGTTTCATGTCTTGGCTACTGGGAACTGTTCTGCTAGGAGCATAATTTTCTACAATTTTCAAGCACCAGACAGGATCTTTTCTGACTTTCCTGCTAAGCCTTCCTTCCTTTCTCTTTCTCTCAAGAATTCTTTTCCTTTTGTTCCTTCTCTCTTCTTCATAGACCAGTCTTTCTTCCCTGTGGGATCAATCCTTTCAAACAAAGATGGGCTATTATCCCACCTCACAACCATCTGCAGTGATGGCAGCCATTCTCCTTTCTCCTTCACAGTGAAGCAGATTCCAGAAATGTCCTCCTCATGTCATTACTGCTTCTTTACCTTCCATTACCTTCGCGATCTGCTTGAGTCTCCATAATGACCTGAAACATCTTCATGCTAATGACATCCACTCCACTGACATCATCTTTTTGACCATTCAGAGGCACTCACATTGCTGTGTTTTTAATGACTCTCCTCTTCACTTTCTGGACATCACCTTCCCGTCTGGTCATCCCACCCAGTTTCTTTTGACAGTGCCTCATCTAATCAGAAATTCACCTGCATCTCTTCTCTTCTCTCTACACATTTCTTTGGTGGGATCTCATCTCATTTTGTCATCTTTAAAAGCAACTCTATCTTGACAATTCCCAAATGTATGTACCCATTCCACCCTCTGAGCTTCCACAGTTGTATATCCAGCTACCTAGTAGACATGTCTTAACACTCTTTCATGCATCTCAACAAACCAACAACACCTGTCAAACTCTTGCAATCTCTCACCTGGACTGTTGCAAAAAACCTGATTATTGCATGTTGTCCTCCCTTCCTTATTTCCTTAACTATGTTCTCCACTCCGCAGGCACGAGTCCTAATAAACATGCACTGCTAGACATCCCTTGATGGTTTCTCATTGCTCTTCAAATGCAATTTCACCTTTATGGCACGGGTTTGGGGGAACCTGGCCTGGTCACTATACTTTTCATAATCGGACCACCAGATCACTTCCAGTCCTGGATGGATCCCTAATCATTTAGTCTCAGCATTCTTTAATGTCATCTTCCCAGAAAAACAGAACTGGAACCTGATCCTAATTTTCTATCACTTTCACAATTTTTAATTTTTTTTTGTTCATTTGTTTGTATTTTTTTAAAGGAACGGAGAGGAGAAAGAAGCATTATAAGGAAGGAAAGAAGAGAAGAAACATTATTTATCTATTTATCTATTTATTGGTTGGTTGGTTTTTTACCCCAGCCTTGGGTCATGAACCTGGGCCCTTGAACTTTAAGTGGTTTGCATACTGGCATCTCAGTTACCTGAGCCTCAGTGCATAGCTCTGTTTGTATGTTTTTTCGTCAACTATTTCTCCAATAGACTGCAGAATGAATGAGAGAAGAGTCTTGATCTTTTATCTGTTTTCTTTTATCTGTTTACTCTATATTGTTCTATAGCTGATACCTTATAAGGGATCAAAAAATTGGTGGTGAATTATGGATTCAACCCATAACTGGAATAAAAGTTCAACCCAATCCCATGACAATCACCTCAGTGCTACTTTCAATCCCTCTCGCGCCAAAAAACAAAAACAGCAACAAGAAAAAAAAACCCTAAAATTCTGGAATATAGTCTGTTTTCAGTAAATTAGAAGGGAAGGAAAGAATAAATTCATGAGCAAGTTACCCTAGTCTTCCATTTTCACAGCAATAAAATGAGAACGGCAATATTAAATTCCTTCTGGTTCTAAGTTTCAGGAGCCAAGAAAGTTTCATCAGACAAATATTTAAATAACAGACAAGAGGTTTAGTCACAAGTCTGGATTTTGCTTCCGGAAGCTTCCTAGCAACTCTAATCCCTAAATGCTATATCAATGAATTCTCAGGAAGTCATCGTAACAATGTCATCTTTCTGTTTCCATCCTGTCTCCATTTCATCTTAGATGAAATGGGTGCTTGATTTCAACAAGAGATCCACCAGCACTTTGTAAACACTGATGATATTAGAGGTATTTATAGTTTATATGGATGACATGAACACTTAATTAAGTGTCCTTAGCAAAGTAAATCTTCAATGAATAGTAGTATATATACATTATATATAGTTATAGGCACCACATTCACATGGTCTAAAGCACAAGAGACATTTTTCCACAAGGAAAACAGAAAAAGCTAGCACTTTAAAATCTTCTACTCAAATTCTGTATAAAGAAGAAACATCGACAATCATTGAGAAGCACAGATTTGGCCTCCCAGATTATAGACATTTTGGCTACTCTGAACGTAACATATTAAGGAGAATGGGCAAGTTGACAAGATTCAGTAGGACATTTAACAGCTTCTGATGCCTTCTGACCCAGAGTTCTCAGAATTAATATTGTAATGCCCATGGAACTTTTATTAGGCTTTAGGAAATCTATTTGCTATGTTAAAATTCAATCACACACTGAATACATCATGGCACTTAGACTGTTCATTTTAGCTACCTGTTAAATGGTGGATATTTGCTTCCAATGACCTACCATATTGAAAAAAGGTTGTTTTTGAAGACATGTTTGTAGAGCTCCTCACTAGTGTCTCTTGAATTAGTGATCAAATACTAAACCATAGAAATCATCCATTAGAAGCTGAGAAACATACAACCCAAGATGGTGTGAACTTGGTAATCATTTTGACAAGGGTGAAATTGAAGTAAGAGACCTTGTCTAATCCACTGAATCAAATGTGAGGAAATGGGATAAAGACACCACCCTTCAAGCATTGTATGCCACCAAATAGCAGTGTCTCGGGTGGAGGAAATGGAGCCCCCAGAAGCAGCCTGACTCCACGTGGGGATCTGTATTCTGCTAAGCTTTGAGCAAACTGGCATTCCCTGCCTACTTGGGTACAGGCACAGACTATAAAATCTGTTCTTAGGCACAGATGCACTGGCACAAAATCTGTCCTTAGGCCCAGAAACTGAAAATTTTGGCTACATGTATAGAAGATGTCATTCCAACAAAGTGATTAAAACTGCAGGGGTGGGCACATTTGATAAAATGCAGCAGGCAGAGGAGAAAGGATTCAGACACTGTTGGCATCAGACCCACAGTTTTAAGAAGAAAAAAATCTTGTGTAGAAATTTTCTGGAAGAATGTATGCCAAACTGTTAATAGTATTGTCTTTTTTGAGAAAGCATTATTGGAGGTGTTTTAGGAAATTATTTATGCCTATAATGTTGATAATTTACAAGGTACATATTAGATGATATTTAAAAATGTACATAAATGGAAATCAAGATAAATGACACACCCACAATCAAGTCACCAGCAATCAGTCTCTAGATCTTTCTTTTCAATCACTGGAAGGTAAATTTAGAATTTCTCCTTTTCCACTTCTACTTACAAAGAATAATACAGCATTTTCTTCACATATGTTAAAAGAGTCATTTTCTCCTTTCTGGAGTAAACTCCTTATAAGGTAGATTTGATTGACATTCAATGTAGAGTTGAGTTATGTGTTTATAACAAAGATTTTTAGTTCATCTTCAATAAAACAGAATATTCCTTAAACCAACAGTGTTAGGAAGAGAGAATGATTTCATTACCAGAAATGTTTGGCCAAGATACAAAATGATGATTTTCACCTCCTACAGCAATTAAAATGTCTCCAGTAAAATACCATTGAGAAAAATTATAGTCCTTTATTCAGAGCTCATCAGAGAAGATCTAATTTATAGCATTGACTATAACTTGCTAAAAAGTCTCCATTTGAAAGCTAATTCCGTGATAAATTTTAATCATGTGCAGAGAACTAGCTTCAAAGCTCTATTAATTATACATTTAAGCTTCACATACAAACTGGTACATTACCATACCCCAGACCATGTAAAATAGAGTCTGAACCAAATTAAAATACGCCAATTTCCTCAGCAGTTATTTGCTTTTGATATACTATGGTTATTTCAGTCCAATCTTGATAAACATTAAATTACCGCTAGGCTTTCTTAGCCATTTTGCTTCCCTGAAGAGAAGTCCATGTTCTGCTTAACTTTCTGGCATGGTTTTCTACTTCTGTAGGTAACAAAGTAGGTATCCAGATGTTGTTTCCAACCCAGATAAATACTCTAAATAATAGGAGTGCTAGCAAGTTCCACTTGCTTATCCCCAAACCTGCCAGCTGCAGCCGTCACCCACTATAATTCCTAGACTCACCTTGTTACTCATTAGTTTTTCATCCCTAGCAGGTCAAGTCACGAGAATCCCAGTAAGTATCCTGAGGTTCCTCACCAGCTGGAAGAATGAACAAATTAACATTAGGTGCAATTAGTTTGAGAAAAGCCAAAATGTAATAGCATACATTTGGAGAATTTACATAGTTGGGTTATATCCTGGGCTGAGGCATGGAAAGGGGGCCTGGGTGTTGGAAGAGAGAGGAGGGAATCACAGACTAGCTAGGACATAAATTTCTTAGGTGGTGAGGACTATTTGAAGATAAACTATCTTTTGGATTAAGATATTCCCAAACTACATTCTTCCAAAGAATAAGGACTAAACTCCCTTTCTGGATTAGAAGGCAGAAACCCATGAAGTGGCAAATGGCATCGTTATTGTTTAAGAAAGGTCTAAAGGTTTAAAGAACTGGAACTTCTTTTCTTCTCCTAGTCTTCTGAACCTTTATCCCTTTCCTTAATTAAAGACGCCACCTGCTACTCCCTGGGCCTCCATCCTTCTCCTCATCCAGAAATGATCTCCATTCTCTAGAAAAAAGTAGAAAGGTAATTTATTTATCTTTACTTTCAGAGGAAAGACAAATCATTCCTACTTGCCACATGATGACTTCCTCTTCTCTCCCCCATATTCCAGGTTTCCTTCCTTGGCCTCAGCTCAGAATACACATATGAGCCTGCCCCAGCTACCTCAGAATTTACCGCCATGTAAATTCTCCATATGTTGTTAAATCTGGGCTTTTCTCTTTCTGATTGTGCCTAATGTTCATTTGTTCATTCGTCTAGTCTGTGAAGAATCTGAGAGAAATAGAGGACTTTTTCTTTGACCCCTATACTATATATAAAATCATCCACAATTAATGCATATAGAAAAATTCAATCTCTATGTAGGTTGCAAAATATCTCATGTATTTTGCATTTTCTCATATCATACATAAATGTATTTAACCCTAATACAGATTTTTCTGCTACTTTCAACTTTCCTTTTTGCTATTTCAAGCAATGCAATGATGATCACCTTATGTTTGTCATTTAAGACATTGTGAATGTATCTGAGGGTAAATTTCTAGAATGATAGGACCAAAGCATATGTGAACCCATAAAATATTGCTAAATATGTATGTAAATTGGCACAACCTTTATGGAAAGCAGAGTTCAGAGTCCTCAAAAAAAATAAGCGTGGAAATTCCATATGATCCCATCGCTCCACTTCTGGGTATTTATCCAAAAAACAGAAAAACACTAATTCACGAGATACATGCACCTCCATGTTTATTGCAGTATTATTTATAATAGCCAAGAATTAGAAGCTACCTAGGTGCCCATCAGCAGATGAATGGATAAAGACGATGTCGTCTATATACACAATGGAATGCCACACAACCCTAAAAATGATGAAATCCTGTTATTTGCCACGACTTGAATAGAACTCGATGGGAATCATGCTAAATCAGGAGAAAGAAAAATACCAGGTCATCTCATTCATATGCGGGACATAAAGAAACGAAGCAAACAAACAAACAACATAAAAACCCACCCTTGGACATTGGCAGTAGGACTGAGTGACCAGTGGGGAAGGGGGTGGGGTCCAGTGGACAGTGGGGTCCAGTGATGGAGGACTTGCTTTAATTTGGTGGTGGGTGGGGTGTATTGTCATACAGTTGACAAATGGTGAACCTGCACATATGGGCTTATATTATTTTGTAAATCAAAGTTTCCTCAATAAATATTTCAAAAGATATTACTAGTCTTTTATAAAATGTATAGCAAATTATATTCCTAAAGCAGTATCTTCAAGCCTGTTTCTCACATCTCTTTCAATACAGTAGGCTACCAACATTCTTCTAACTTGCTAAATCAACAAGGGGAGATGGCACTTTGCTGCAGTCTTAATTTTTCAATTAAAGTTTTTCTTATGCATAAGTGGTTCATATGTTAAGAACCATTTATATTTCCTTTGATGCAAACTGTTTTCAACCTTTGTTCATTTTTTGTAGGATTAGTGGTCTATTTCTTACTTGTTTATATTTGCTAAGGGATATATATTTTATTCTATTTGTGAGTTGTAGACAAATAATTTTCCCTGGTTATCTGTGGTCTGTCTTTATTTATGGTATTTAAAATGCCAAAACAACTTTATTTTGATTTTCATGGTCAAATTAATCTGTCTTTTCATTCATGATTTCTTCATTTTGGATTAACCCTAGAAATAATCTCCCAACTTTGAAGTTATTTACACATATACACACACATACAAACAAATGTGTACAGAATAATTTGCTAGTAAGTTTTTATTTTAATTTCTCTACTGAGATATTAGAAACTTCTGGAATATTGCTACAAATAATGAGACAAGGCTTTAAAAATAATTTTATATTCCAGGTGACTGTCCAGTTGTCTTGATACCATTGATCAAATACTTCATTACTTACCCACTGATTCACGATGAAACTCATGCCATATACTGCTACCCAATATATTTAGTCTGTTTTCAGAATTTACTGTCACTTTCATTTCTCAGCATGTCCATTCATGTCACATGAATGTAATTAATCTATAAGAGAGCTTTATAAGATATAGGAGAGCTTGTAACTTGTTACTCTGCTTTTTCCAGAATTTTCCAGATAATTTTTTCCTAAGTTCCATGTGAATCAACTTTTCCAATTCAACAATCAAAAGAACAAATAAAAATTATCTGACTGGATTTATTGGGACAGAATTGTTTATTACTTGCATTAGGAATAAGTTAACATCTTGAATTTTTCCATTTAAGAAAATTCATGTGTTCCTTGTTAGTACAGGTTCTGTACATCTCTTGTTCAATTTATTTCTATAAAATTTTTGATCAAAGATTGTGGTCTTTTTTTTCATTATATCTTCCTGTTGGTTAATGTCTGTATTTCTGAAAGCTATTGACTGATTTCTGTTTATTATTATACTCAGCCATTTATAAATTCCCCCATTTTGGTATAACTTTCAGTTGATTTTTATCTTCATACAAGCAAGAGTATTATTTGCAAATAAGGATGACTTTACATTCTTTTTCAAATATATATATATATAACTATGTCTCCTTTTTAACCATATTGGCAAATACCTTCACAATGATATTAAAAATGTACAAGTGAGAATAGACACTATGGCTTTATTCTTGACATTAATGGGAATTTGTTCACTTTGTTTTCATCAAACATGATGTTGTGGTAACCATTAGTTTAAAATGTGGTCATAGACCTTAGTTTATTCAAGAGGTTTTTTTAATATTTGATCAGTATAACTATATGAGTTCTCTTACGTGTTCTCCTTTAGATGAGCTACATTAACAGAGTTCCTAATGTTGAATGATTTTTGCATTCCTGGAATAAGGTTTAGTCACTGTCTGGGGTCAAGCCAAGTGAAAAAAAATGACCTTGGTGTGAACACCATAGTAGATCTAAAGAGCAACTGGAATTTTTCATCAACAATACTCCTCACCCAGTTTCTCTTGAAGGTCTGAGCAGTGCATTTTCACAGCTACCACACGCATCAATAGAAGACTGGAAATCGGAAAGCTTGAATTCGAGAACCATCTCTGCCAACTGTGGCATTTTGTTGTTACCACATTGAGCAACATAAAGGAAGAGATTCTATAGCATGTAGAAGTTCCTTGAACAACAAAAGGAGAAACTCTTGAGGAAAAAGCCAAGCTAGACAAAAAATGCCCTCATAGGAGTGCTAAATGAACTGAGGGGAGAGTTAACCGGGACTGAGGGTGGAAGGAGGGTGGAAGAAGAGTGGGCAGCTGGCAAGGGCTATTGTTTGTCTCTATCTCCTGGGCCCCGCTGGTGGATGAATGGGTGAAGAAGGCTGCGTGACAACAGATACAAAGAGGATAACATAGGGTCCAGTTCTGCACCTTCCACTTACTAAATCTGAACATAATTTTTAGCTTTCTGGTCCTCATCCTTTAAATGCACAGTTATGAGGAATAAATATGATCATTATAACGTATGTAATGCACAGGACACAGAATGGTTACTCAATAAGCATAACTATTATTATCATTAGAGTAGTCACATGTTTTACAATAACCTAAATTTCACTCATAATACTACTCTCATATAGGATTCTAATTTTCAATAACTATTGATAGTCATGAAAAATCTTAGAACTCTTAAGAAAAGTAACATGCAGTAAGGATTTTCAACACCTACACTTTAAGTATAATTTTGACATTGCATTGAAAAAAATTTTAGAGAACATCTTAGAAATAAATTCATCACTTCTGGTCAGGTTAGCTGACATGATACTTTAGAAAATACTAGCCCAAAGCTACTCCCTTTATTAGTTCTCAGTTACAGGGAGTGGCTGAAAACATGAGAACCTAAGTCACAAATGACAGTCATATTAATATCGTCTTTTACATAAGCGTGAATCAACACTTATTTGACAGACTTAAGTAGTTTGTTTGGAGAAATGAAAGTTCTTATTTCAATAGATGAAATAGGCCTGTTTTGGGGTTAGGGGAACTTTTTCTTAATCTATGAAAATATTTCTTCTGATATGAAAAGATAATCAAGATCAATTTAAAAGTTTGCCTGAGAACATACATCAACGCTTTCAAAGGCAGAGATCAGAACTGTTATAAGATAGTTTCTGAAATGAAAGCATTTATTGTACAGTCTTGTAATTGTTTCCATTCACATGGAACAACTCCAACTGCTTTCAAAAACCAACAAATGATAAACAGAAGGAAGATGAGAAGTAATAACAGCATTTTTGTTATGTCCAACTGATAAACACCGAATTGCCTATATGTTATGTTAAATATAATTAAACACAGAATTAACATCATTTGTAATGCAATGAAATAAGGCAGCTGAGACAAATGCCAAAAGGTCTTCAACACATTGCTTTGATGATCTCAATTGATACTGCCAAGTAATATATTTATTAAAAGTATGGACAAAGGGTCAAACATCATTTTTCTGGATGCATGTGCATAGGCTATGGCTAAAGGGATTTTCATCCTGTAATTCATCAGGTTTGATCAATTTTAACCCATTGTGAACCATGCCTCTCCTAGTGTATTTAATCCTTAAGAGTAGATACAAAAGCAGCTCAAATCCTGTATTTTAGTAATAAAAGCACCATGGGCAAGAGATGCAATCTTTCCTTGAAGACACAAATTTATAAAGGCAGTCAAGAAGTATTAGGAGTCCTCAATGTTTGAAATACTGGGAAAGCACTAGGAATATGTCATTCATTCCACAGCACATGCTAAATGAGATCGTACTCCTTGATAAGCAAGTACCCTATTAAATGTTGATGCTGTAAGGATTATAAAGATACTACCATGCAGTACAGTGAGGGGCTTACATAGATGCACTTCCAATACAATGAAAAATGCAATGATATGGCAGTGTGGATTGGGAATAAATGGACCAGGGAGTGTCCAGAGATAAGGTCTTTTACTTCATCTTGTGGAAGAAAGGAATCAAGACTAGTTTCTCAGGGGAGGTGATGATCACTTGGGACTCAGAACTGTTTAGCTGACAGGGTCAAGTCTACCTGATTCTGCTGTCACACATTTCCTTTTACACGATCTTCTCTAAAGATTGAGAAAAATGCTCCCACTCACAAAAGTTTTTTTTACCATTACTTATATCATCTAGCAATTCCAACACATGATTCCCTTTTTACAATTCTCTCCCTACTTGGCTAAGGAAATGTAATTGCTGGCTTGTATTTCTGCCACAGACTCAGAGAAATGGTCTCAAAAACCCAAGATATCACAATTCTCACAAAAAATAACAGATATGAAAACCAAAAACTGTCACTTAGAGGAGAAAAGCTCTATTAATAATTTTATGCTAAATGTCTGAAAACATTATCTTTAACTGAATGAATAATCTGAGATTTAATCAGAAGGGGAGGCAGTCATCTAAAGATCCTTTTGGATCTGTTTACCCCTCCTTAAAATGGGACATAATAGCATTATCTTAATCTGGTATCTACTTCCATGAAAGAATTAGAAGAGGCAGGCTCTGCTGGAGAGTGCAGTCCGCATATAACTCAAGGACCCAGGTTCATGTCCTGGGGCCAGGGGTACAACCAAGATGAACAAATGAATAAAAATAATTGTTTCTTCCTCTTCTCTCTTTTTGCCTACTTGCCTACTCGCCTTCTTGTCTTACTTTCCTAAGAAAAAAGAATTAGGGGACGGTTTTACTTTCAGTCAATTACATTCTTCAATTGAAACAGACTATGTAAGAGCTGTAGATATTTGGGAGCTATCCTGACTAAGAAAAAGTCATTTCTTCCATACGGGACAAATGACAAAAGGTCTTCAACACATTGTTTTGATGAGCTCAATTGACATTGCCAAGTAATATATTTTTTAAAAAATATGGACAAAGGGTCAAACATTTTTTTCCCCTTTACTACTTACACAGAATGTTTCCATATTTCTGGTCCCCGTATGTCTATGTTTCACCCCCACACTAAGCAATTCTGTGACACGAACTGTGTGTCCTACAATTTACCTTAATTCTGACACTATCTACCTGGAGTTAGCATCAGATCCCACAGGTCGAGGGCTCAGTCCATAAGACTGCTCCCAGGCCACTCCAGATGTCAATCAAAAGTCCAGTCTCCACCACCTGACTGCTGTGAACTAAATGGACTCATGACTCTCATCTCAGAGACAATTAATTGACCAGAGCAACTCTTAGCACTGAATAAGGCAGTGTACTTGCTGTTCACCAGCCTATTACTAAAGTATAAGATAAATGATACAGACCATCAGCAGATGGAAGAGATAGATTTGTAGAATAAGATGTAGGAAAAGAACACAGACCTTCCGTGCTCTAACAGCTCCACATGCTCACAAATCTGGAACTCTCCAGACCCTATACTTTCAGGATTTCCATGGAGACTTCATCATGTAGGTGTGATCCATCATTCATTGCATTCCCAGCCTCCTCCCCACTCTGGAAAATGGAAGCGGGAAGTTAGCGGCAAAAATTCCAAGCTTCTGATCATGGCTTAGACTTTCTTTTGCCTAGTTTACCAAGAGTCATCTCATTAGAACAAAAGACAGAGAAGAATAGATGTGTATGTGTGTATAATCTATTTTCTCACACATTCTGAACACTTATTTCCAGCAATCATGATACTTCAAATTAGCTATCCATGAAAGTATACTAAGATATGTCATTAACATCATCATTATCATCATCATCAATCATCATTGGGCCATAAAGTAGGGGATCTGAGATATCCACAGATCATTTCACTTAACAGATGCTTATTATGACATACTACATACCCGACAATGTGCTAAGGAGCAAACATTGAGCCAGTCACAGTGTCTGAATTTAGGAGTTGTTCACCAAGGGTGGAGATAATCAGGCAATAAGAATGTAAACACAGAATCTCCCGCCCACTCATTTTACATAGAAAAGAGGCTAAGAAAATAAGCAGTTTGGCAAACTCTCTTGATGCATTGTTATTGACAGTGGAAATTTGGTATCTTTTTGAGCAGCCAGTTTGAGAATGCCTTTCACATATGAAAATGTTCTTATTCTTTGATGAAGTTTTAGCCTTCGAATATACTTGCAAAACATCTAATACATGTGGTCAAGAATTTCTGGCAGTGCTGTTCATATCACAGCAGTCTTCAGAACAATCTAAATATCTATCAGTATGTGACTGAGTCAATGAACTGTAGGATCCTGTACAGCAATTTAAAAGATAAAGGAAGAAAGGGACTCTGGTGGTCAGGCAGATGCAGTATAGGCTGTGAAAGCCACAGACCCAGGGTTGAGACTCAGGGCTGGAAAAAAATATGCAAATACATTTAATATATAAATAAATAACATTAAAAATCAAAGATGATGTGTATTTGACATAATGTAAACATGGGAATATATTTAAAAGTGATTAGTATGTTAATAAAAAATGGTAGAACAGTATGGATAATATGATTCTACCTTTGCTTAAAAAGGAAAAACATCATCACAAGCACATATTTAGAAAAATAAGTTATCAGGAAAGTATAAACATGTAGTTGTCAAACTTTAAACATCGGTTAATACCATGGCTGCAGATAACTTCTATATACTTTCTGTTAATATTTCTGTAATGTAGATTGGATTTTATTTTCTAAATAAAGAGGCTGTTCAACAAAGTCTAAGTGATTTATAAACACTGTTTTCAAAAAAAAAAAAAAAAAAAGATTTGACATTTCTAGGTTTTCATGAAAATTCTTTGATAACTGTAAAGCCTTAAATAAATTATGGACCTATTTGCATTAATGATAATATTATACATTACTTTGAGGTACCCTGAAAAGAGAATATGCTTATGCAGGAAAAAGAAAGATTTAAACACCATTAAGAATAACATTAAGAAATGGGATTATATCATAGTTTCCTAGTTCCTTGCCAGCATTTCTGAACTTTTATCGAGGTCTCTGGCGTCCTGATCTAGTTCTTTCTATGTCTTATGGGTAGTCTGTCAAAAACTTTAGCTCAAAGGCAAACACTCTTCTAAGCAACACCAATTCTTATTACAGAAAATGCAAATATCGGTGTCTATGAATGGAAAAGAAAGTTGCTAATACTGCTCATGAGCACTTATAGTGAGATACTGTGGGAACTATAAACTGGACATCATCACAACATAAAACAGAAACAACCAGTGCCTTAGCCTGTCAATATAGAGGTCTCAGAATTATCTAGAATTTGCAGTTATCAATGTACTGGGGAGGGTTTTTGTGCAAAGCATTTATAATATTCTATAAATAAAGTACTTATATATAGCTGAAAGAAAGTGAAACATGGGGAGCTCTCTTACCCAAATAAAATACTCTATCAAACTGAGATGAGAACCTTAGTGTGTCAGAATGAGGTATTGATTAGAGAATTGGAATTCCCATACTTCTAAGCAAACTGCAGTCCATCGACCTCTGCACTCACTTGAAGGAGAAAAGTTTGCTTGAAAAGCAAAATCAAGTGCAAAACCATCTAACGGGTGTTAATGTATGCTAATATTCTCTTTACAAATTCATAGAACTCACACACTATAAATTGAAGAAGGTAAGGGCACCACTGTGGCTTAGGCAGCTAAAAGAATAAGTCATGTGAAGTCCACGGATCAGAGTTTGAGACCCTGGGCCAGAGTGGTTAAAAAAAAAAATGAAGAATTTATAATTATAAGGAATACAAAATTTATCAACTTTTAGATTTGGCACTTCAATGCCCAGAAGTGAAAAATAAAGGCAACACTTTATTCAACTCATGTTTCAAATTGCCCAATTGGCTGGTGGTATTATGTAAATGAAGATTAAGGTAGAAATTTCTCTAGCCGAGATTTCAGATGAGAGCCATTAGATATCGGAATCAAATCTGTGAAGCTGTTTCTCAACTGTCCACTTGTGTGTGCCCTTGTGACTCAGGAGGCTGAGTCCCTGGTCACTGGCATGAGGACCGTATAAAGTCCATGTAAAGGACCAGGGTTCGAGACCCAGGGCCAGAATGAAATACATGAACAACTAAATAAATAAAGTTGCTTCTTCTTTCTTTCCTTCCTTAAATGCTATTCCTCCTCTCCCTTCCTCTCTTAAATCACCCACTTACACGAAAGGTACTAAGAAGGATTCCTAGATTCAATTACAATGTGAGTAACAACAAGCAATTCTCAGACACAACAGGGTGTCCAAGAATTCAACTTAATTATGATACTATCTACTGTGGATAAAAAAAAACTTGATTCTGTAGTTAAATCCTTGCAAGACCTCCCTCTTCTTCAGATACCAATTGGAAGCCCAGCTTGTTTCCTGTGCTTCTCACTGGCTAGTTCTATAAATTAGAGGTTCCCAGGACCCCTACTTCATTTTCAATTAATTTGGTAGAGTAACTCCCAGAAACCAGGAAACCTATGGACTCACTGTATAACTAATTATCACAAATAATGTCCCTCAGAACAGCCAGATGGAACAGATGCTCGGGACTAGGTGTGGGGAAGAGGAATGGGGCTTCCATGCCGTCTCTCGTGATGCTGTTCTCCTCAGATCTCCACCTGTTCTCCAACCCAGAGCCCTCGCTGAAACCCCACCCACCTGAGCTTTTATGGAGCCTTCATTACATGGGCATGATTACATTATTGTCATTAGCAGCTGAGCCCAATCTCCAGCTCCTCAGTCCTCCTGTCCCCTCCCTGGAGATCTGGGTGTGGGACTAAGAGTTCCAAACTTATCACACTGCTTCTCCAAGCAACCAGCAGGCATTCTTATTTCCAAAAGTATTTTTCACTCATTTATTCATTCAAAATTCCTCTCATTCAGATAACAAAAGACACTTTAGGAAATGCCAAGGCTTCTGGGAACTGTGAGCCAGAAACTATGGATGGAGACAAAATATATGTGAGAAATATATTTTGGTCACCTGAATGATTAATCATATTTCTAATTAATCAGAATATCCTGGACGCAAACTGGTGCCCTCCTATCGCGTCTGGCAAGGGACCACTTGGAGAGCCTCCTATATGTCATGGAAGTTTAGGAGACAGGTGTTCTTTAACTAAGAAATCAAAGTGGGGAGAGGAGCACTGTCTAGAGGCTGGCGAAAAAGGAAAGACTATTCCCTTCGAAAGCCTAAAATCGGTATTTTCAGGGCAAAACATGCAAGGTGTTCCCCTTGGGCTGGATGTCAGCCATACGGAAGACAGCCAAGGTGGCGTCGTCTCAGAATCTAACTGTGAGGGTCCTAGGAGACACTAACAGACCTCAGCAAAGAGGAGCTGGAGGCATCACCTGATGCCAGCAGGATGGAGGAAGGACAAATCCACCAATGAAGCTGAGATGCTTCTTCTCATCTCAGTGACTGGAGAGACACTTTGTGATGGGTTCTCCAGAGTCCTCACAATAGACTTCAGCCCTATAATTGGAATATTGACTGGATATTTGATCATATTAATAAATCAATACTTTTAAGATGTGATGATATTATAGTTATATATGTGTGTGCATATCTGTATGGTTTATATATATATGGATTATTTAATTTTGGAGAAGCACGTTTAAATATTCATAAATGTAATTATACATATGGGATTCAATCTAAATGAATAGGGGAGAAAAAGAAAGATAGATACCAGATTGCCTCACTCATAGGTGGAATGTGAATAGACAAAACAAAGGAATAGATGAAACAAAACCAACCCTCAGACACTTGCAATAAAACTGAGGTCACCAATAGGGAACAGGAAGCGGGTGGCAGAGTCCATTGAACAATGGTGACTCACACTTGGTGGTTTGGAGGAGGGTACGGTGTGTTGACATATATCTGAGGAATGGGGAACCTATACATATGAGTTTATCTTAATTTGTAGAATAAAAGTTACTGTAATTAAAAAAAGATAGGGGAGAAAAGGAAAGGTAAGAAAAACAAGATTGACAATTGATGACTGAAGATGAGTGAAAAATTACTTTGAAATTCATGAATCTATTCTGCTTCTGCTATCACTGAAGTTTTCCAAAGATTTAGAAGGGAATTTAAAAAAGGAGTGAGCTTTATAATAACAATTTTACTGAGGATACCTTTTAATGTAGTCATGACCTTTGAATTATGTAAAGATTCCATGTATTCACAAAATCAATCAAAAGCAAAAGCAAATCTTACATTAAAAACAAGTAAAACTAGCATATATCAAAGTGGTTAAATAACCACACAGAATAACAACTATTCCGAATCATTCTAGAAAAAACATGTTATCTTTCTTTTTACCCCAAGTAGGGTATAACCTATGATTAAAAGAGCTCTAAATAAGCCTTAGACTTTACTCAGTAGATTTCTTATTAGTAGGAGGAATATTGCAGTTTTGAAGCAATTTTTATATATTAGAATAAAGTAAATAACATAGTATATCAATATAGTTAGAAAGTAAGGTTTACGATGTAAGAGAAAAAGATAACAATCAAAGGAGTTAAGAAAAAATGTGTATTGTTCATTCTGGAGAGGAGTTATTGCCTTACGTTCATGATTAAAACATGTTAAATCATGAGGGCAGGATTGTTAGTGAAAGCTTGAGAAAAAGACATTTGGCATTTGCTCTTTGAAGACAAAAAAATCATCATGATGCATGCTTAGTTATTAAAAGGGGAAAAAAAAAAACAGCTTCCAGAAGACAGATGGAGTGGGGGGTGAGAGATGAGGTAGATAAAAGCATGGGAGACAAAAAGGAAGCATAACAAGACAGAACAACGCAGAAGGGACCTTCTATGTCCTATGTCCTATGAGAACGATGTTCCTGATTTCCTTAGAAGAGCATAAGACCAGAAAAGAAGACGTGAATCAACTAAGGAGTGTATTGCAAAGAAAGGACTCTATGCTCACTCATTTCTGTTCATTTTCTGCTCATGATTTTATTGCTCCCAGTCATGTCTATGATTGTTAAATACCCACTGGATTTTAGTAACAAAAATGAGAACATCAAAAACAAAGGCTCATAGATGAAGTAAAGGATAACTTCAAATTAGTGTGTCCTGATGCTTGGTTCACTACAAACCAGAGATCACAGATAATAAAGAAGTAAGACGCAACTGTGGACAGAAATAAAAGTCTGAGTCAACGAACATATAGACTCGTGACAAACTTGCGAAGAATTCAAAAACAGAAACACAAAAGCACATCCAGTAGATAGGAAGGGCAAGCAATAATGAAGATTCTGATGCTGCCTTTCAAAAGTTGCAGTAAGGGAAAGAAAATAAATTAAACTAAATTAAAATGAGTTAAAATATAGTTGAAGCAATAAGAACAGGAGTAAACTAAACATATTGTTAAAGAATCTGGAGGAAATTCGACCAGAAGACTAGTTAACAGTCAAGAGTTTGAAGGAAAATTGCCAAACGGAGCAAAATGATGGCTATTTCCGTCGTCTGACTCTTGTCCTAGAATCAGGCCAGTCTCTGAAAGACAGGCAGCGACAATGACGGATTTGAAACTGGAGTGAACAACTTGCAAGAAGATGCGTGAAATAAAGTGATACTCCAGTGATAGTCAATTTCTGTGGCGCACACTATGACATTACATTTGCAAATATCAGCAAGTATTCCTAGGGTGCCAGCCACTTGATTTCTAGGGGCGACTCATCCTCAGTGTATTCCGTACCCATGAATTGGGGCCATATGCCAAGATTACCCACTTATTACCAAGAAAATTTAGTGCATATTCTAACAAGTTCTGCGAGTTGGAGATACCATCACCTAAAGAGGAAGGCTAGAACAGGACACTGGACATATCCAAATATACAGAAATCGATGCAGGTGTTTGGACTCAACTCATCAGGACACGCTCGTGGCAATGAATGCATGAGGTCTGGCACTCCCGGTGAGTTTTGATGGAAGATGCTGAAGAGTCCCAAGGGGAACTTGATGAAACCATTAAATCGGTCAGGGAGCGCCAGCCATCTGGCTTAGAAGTTAGACTTAAACTTTTTCTTTTTTTTTTTAATTTTTCAGATTCCACGTAAGGAATCCCATACAGTAGTTGTCTTTCTCTGTCTGATTTATTTTACTTAGCATCATGTCTTCCAGATTCATCCATGTGGCTGCAAATGGCAACACCGTGCATTTTTATGACTGAATAATATTCCACTTCATTTTATATATGTGTGTGTTACATATGTATGTATCATGTGTATCTATGTATACGTATGTATGTAATGCTGCATTGTGGGGAAAGATATCTCTTTGAGAGAATCATTACATTTTCCTTAGATATATACCTTAAAGTGGGATTGCTGGATCATACAATTCTTTTTTTTTTTTTTTTTTTTTGAGAAATCTCCAGGCTGTTTTCCATCGTGATTGCAGTGACCCCTAGTTCCTTAGACTCTCCAGTATGTGCCATCTGTCTGATACTAGCCATTCTAGCAGGTATAAAGCACTGCCTCACTCTTCTTTAATTCTGATGATTAATGATGCTGAGCTTCTTTTCATGTACCTGCTGCCATTTGCATGTCTTTTTTGGAAAAAAATGTCTACTCATGTCCTTTGTCCATTTAACATTTGTTTTCCTTTTTTGCTACTGAGTTGTAAGAGTTTCTATTGCATTTTGGGTTTTAGCCTCTTATCCCATAAATTGTCTGCAAATGTCTTTTTTTCCCATTCCTTAGATCGTCTTTTCATTTTGTTACTTGTTCCCTTTACTGTGTGGAAACTTTTTAGTTTCATGCAGTCTAACTTGACTATTTTTTACTTTGTTGCTTGTGCTTTTGGGGTCAGAGCCAAACAATCATTGCCAAGACCCATGTCAAAGAGTTTTTCCCTTGTTTTCTTCTAGGAGTTTTATGTTTTCAGGTCTTAGATTTAAGTCTTTCATTCATTTGGGGTTGGTTTTTCTGTGTGGTATAAGATAAGTGTTCCATTTTCTTTTGCATGTAACTATCCAGTCTTCCCAGGGCCATTTGTTGAAGAAACTCTCCTTTCCCCCATCTAGATTCTCAGAACCTTTGTAGTAAAGTACTTGACTGTATGTTTCGGGTTTACTCTTGGCTGTCTATTCTGTTCCAGGCTTGCTTTGGGAGCTGATGAAAATGTTCAGGAATTAGAAAACCCTGATGTTTCTACAACATTATGAATATACTACAGATCACTTTAAAATGGTGAGTTTTACAGCTTGTGAATTATATTTTTCCTAATTAGTTATTAGTGTAATTAACATGCAGTCACATGCACATCGCTCTGAAAACTTTGACACGTATGTAGTCCTGTGATGACCACCACTCAAGACACCCACCAGTCTCAGCAAGTTTCTCGCCCTACCCCCTCTCTACTCCAGCAACCACTGACCAGATTTCAACCACTAAAGATTCACTTTGCCTGTTCTAAAATTTCTATCCACTGAATTACACACAGGTATCCTTGGATGTCTGACTTCTTTCACTCCCCAGATCTTTGACATTCATACATGCGTTACATGTACCTGCACTTTGTTTCTTTGTGCTGACCAGCAGTTGGTTTGTGCAGTGTGTTTCAATAAAATTGTTATTTTTAAAAGTTAGAGAGGCAAAAAATTTTGCTAACTCTAGAAACTTAGCAGAACACCTTTTTTTTTTTTTTTTTTTTTTTTTTTTTTTAAGGAAAGGTACAGACAGGAATAAAGGCCAGTAGGCAGGTAGGAAAAGAGAGGAGGAAAAAAACATTTATTTTAAATTTTTTATTTAATTGTCCACCTTGGTCATTCATGAACCTGGGTCCTTGGGATGTATGTAAACTGTGCCTGCTGGAGGCAGTGGATCTAATAGCTACTCCACCAGGACATTTAGAAGCCCACTTTTATTCGTTTGTTTTAAAGAGGAGGAAGCAGCATTTTTATTTATCTATTTATTCCCATTTAGTTCTTCACACTGGTTGCTTCCCTCCGGACCCAGGACTCTAACCCAGGGGTATGTGACTTGAGCCCTTCAGAGGTGACTGACTTAACCACTGCTCCACCAGGGCATGTTTAGTAGCCTACTTTGGAGACCATTAGTCGCATAAAAACTTTTTGTTTCCTTTACTTCTGAGAACGACCTCACCTGGTGTCAGTCCTCAGAGCTCTAGAACCCTAGTTAGGTAGCTGAGCAATGGAAAGACAGATAAAATAAGCCAGCTCTAGACCTCTTCTTGAGTTAGTCTCCTGCCCAAAACGAACTCTTGGGAAATGAGGGGTAAATGCTCAATTATGAATCGAGTATGGAATTTGTCCTTTTTTTTTTTTTTTTTTTGAGATATTCTCCATGTTCAGAGAAACTTCTCTATCAATGACCTGTAGAAATGATTCCTGAAAGTATAGTCTTCAGAATTTGTACTATTATATGGGATAGGATATTTTAATTTCTCAACTGTGTTACTTATGAAGGGCCTAAAATCTTTTAGTGCAGCCAAAATTTCATTCAGGGCCAAGGAGAAAGAGTAACTCCAAAGACTAAATGTAATGAAGTCATTGAAAATAAATGATTACATTGATTGAAGATACATTATGATTGCATCCTGTGGATGAAGCTGGTTCCATGTGGCATTTGCAACTGAATGATAAAACTGACAAGTTGTCAACTAGCCCAGCATGCAACAGTTTTTCACTGGACTTGCTCAGAAACTCTTTGGCTCTTTTTGGCCGTGATTAGATTTCCTAGACAAGCTCTAAGTCCGCAGCAATAAAACGAACACATACACACTTTTGTAGTGGCGATATACATTGACAATTTTTTTAACAGAGAGGCCAGGTATTTTAAAATGCGTGCTTTAATTAGAATTGAGCTGTGACATCCAAGATTTCCTCAAGCAACTTCAAAAAAGGAAAGCGTTTCAAAAAGAAGTAACGACTGACACACCCTGGTGGCTCAGGGGTTAAGTCTGCAGCTCTGGAGTAGACCACATAAAGCCCAAGGACCCAGGTTCATGATCCAGGGCCAGGGAGAACAACCGAAGTGAATAACTACAGAAATGAAAAATGCTTCCTCCTCAAAAAAAAAGTAGTGGTGATAACACATGCCAAGTGTTAGGTGGAGAGTAAGGTGAAGGAAAGAATATCTACTGCAGAACAAGGCAGACTCAGGTTAAAATCCAGGAAAGTGGCCTGAGGCCAGCTCCCAATCTCTCTGACCCAGCTCTTTCTTCTATAAGCACAACATGCCTTATAGAGTTCTGTCCTGTTTTATGCTGGTTGGTTATAGGCATCTATACTGGTTGGTTTGTCTCAGAAATAGCTTTATATTTTTAAGAGAAAAATGTATTTATTACTCCACTAAGCAGTAAAATTAATATATATGTATATTTATATGCAGATATATTTTTTTGCTCATGACTCATCAACCATCACAAAAAATAAGCAATAATATATGCTCCCAGCCAATGATTTGCTTTCTCTGACATGATCTTTCTGCCATTTGTTCATGGTTTGTTGGGCAGCGTAAATTCTTAATGGCTGATGAACTGCAAGCAAACTGATAGTATTGGAGATGCTGCAAGAGGCTGGACAGAACTTCACCAGGGATATTCAAAAGCACACTTTATGTAAAGTGAGTGCCTTCAAAAAAGTGATGGAGGTAACTAGCTGCAAAATTTAGCAGTCACTCAAGCATTGGCGGAGGTCCTTTGATATATGAACTTAAATAGCTTTGGAGATGTGACCAACAATGACTTGTAGAGTAGGCTGCGAAAATTTCGCCTGAAGATAGATACGCTAGAACTTCCCATTTTAAAGCATTAAATGGTGATTGCAATTGTATGGTATTGGGGAAAACATTCCTAGAGCCCTTTGCATGCACACCCCATCAAGTTCAGATTCAGTTACCTTTTCTGTGTCAAATGTGATCACCTGTGCATATAGGATTTGTATGTAATAATACTTACCTTGTTCTTTTTTCTTTTTTTCTTTTTCCCCCCATCTAGGATCTCAAACTGAGGTCCTTGAACTTTACATGGCAGGCACCTAAGTCACTTTAACTGCCTGCCTCACAGGGGTGCACCTTCCTGTAATAAGTCTTACAATGCAGAGTGGTATGGAGTAAATAATGTGGTTTGTAAAAGTACTCAAGCTAATGTCTGGCACATGGGAGATTCTCCACAAAGCTCTGCTTTCCCTATAATAAGGGATTTTGCCAAGAGGAAAGCACTGACACAAAGAATGAAGAGATCTAACTCAATCTAAAGGATCAGACGACACTTAAGATAAATCTTGAAGTGTAAGTAGTACCGAATAAAGAAGCTGAGTGACCACATTTAGTGTAGAGAGAGAAAATGAACTAAGGATGGAGTGTGAGAGCATTGGACACTTTGAGGCAGCGGATTCCCATAACTGGACAAATGGCAACGAACGGCAAATGAGAGAGAGAAGATAGACTGGGGTAAGATCATGGGGTCTTATCCAGAAGGCCCCAAGGAATAGTGGAAAGATGGTATGTGGGGATGGTTAGCTTCATGTTGTACTTTAACGACAGCATGGACATTGCATAAAAGAAGAAAAATTGTGGACTTTGGAAAGTCTATAATCCAGGCAAGATAAAAGAAAGGCCCTTATTTAAGGAACTGTGAGTAGTTTGGGGAATGAACAGATAAGTTGAAAGGATACTGGAAGAGAATCATCAGTTTGGTGACTGATTGGACATGGGGATGAGAGACCAAAGATGACCTCAGGATTCTGGCTTGTTCTACTGAATGGCTGGATGCAGCGCCCTTTGAGAATACAGTATAAACCATATGCATTTGGTTGGAAGCAGAAGTCTTTCTGTTGGGTGTACACTGGTGGCCGTACCCTAGTGGCCTAGTGGTCTCTGCTAGGAGCAGTCCCACATGCATCCCAAGATCCTGGGTTCGAGACCTAGGTCCAGGGGACACAACTAACGTAAACAACTACATGAAAAATAAGTAAAGTCCTTCCTTCTCCTCTCTCTTCCTGCCTGTTTGCTCATCTTCATTCCTGCCTGTACCCTTCCTTTAAAAAAGGGAAAAAAGTCTTTTTGTTATGAGTCTCCTGTTTTTTGAATTTATAGTAAGTATTAAGCATATACCAAGAAGCCAGAAAAATCACTTTTCTTCTAGATTAGCAATATAATATTTGGAAAGTTAGTTGTTTTCTGGTCTACTGGGAAAAATGAGGATAATGAGTCAGCTTCTTAAATAATATCGGCAGTAGAACAGTGCTCAGAAAATGTCAGTGGATGCATAGTAACCCAGATGAGAGGCTAGCGAACTCTGTGCATAGAATTCTGTCCTTTCCTCCAGTTCGAGCCTGTGTGTGATTTTCCAGTTCAGGAGTAAAGGAGTTTAGATGAAACCTCCTTTAAAAAAAATAATAAGTGAAATAAGTCAAAAGATGATAGATACCAGATGACCTCGCTCACAGGTGGAATGTGAATAGACAAAACAAAAGAACAGATGAAACAAAACCAACCCTTGGACACTTGCAGCAGAACTGAGGTCACAATGGGGAACAGGGCTGGGGTGGAAATGGTGGCGCAGGCCACTGGACAATGAGGGAGAACACTGGGTGATGTGGTGGAGGGCAGGGTGTGTTGACATGTATCTGAGGAATGGGGACCCTATATATAGGAGGTTATTTTAATGTGCAGAATAATTACTACAATAAAAATGTTTAAAAAATACTCTCCCTCATTATACAAGATACATATTGAGAAAAGGAAGAAAAAAAATGTTTTACTGAACTGGGCCAAGTCTCCCATTATTTCCTGAAGACAGCAAAGAATTTTTAATGCCCTGCCAGGACTTTTAGACTAGGACTGCAACCACAAAATTGAAAAGACCTTACTTCTGTAAAAGTGGGCTGTACGTGGGCTTGGGGGCCACTGGCGAATAACGTTTCAAAGTCGGGTGGGGCAGAGCAGAAGGCTGTTTCTGAGCCTGACCCCAGGGCGCTAATGAAACTCCTTCACTGCCTTCTGCTGCCTTCTGAGAAATGGAGTCCTATCCAATGTTCACTTTTGCACATCAATGCTGATGATATTCATGACAGCAAAGTATTCCACTAAAATAGATGGACGTTCCCAGCCTCCCTTGCAGCTAGAGGTGCCAAGTACACAGTTTTGGTCAATGACATGTGGGCAGACACCTGCTGAGGATATCCAGGAAAATTTTATTTTCCTGACATAGGCATAAGTCTTCCTGCTGCCCCTTTTCCTTAAGAAAACCTTTGTCCAATTGGGAGAAATGCTTAAAATTCTAAAGCATTTTTTGTAACACATTAATATTTAGCAAGGTTTCCTGTTGGCCAAGTACCCTTTCTTATGAAGATAACTGGACAGGGGTCAGAAAAAGGGTGGACCTATCTGGGCATTATGCTGGGAGGGTCACACTGAGGCAACTTTGTATTAATATCCTGGGCTACCCTAAGAAATTACCACAGACTGGGTCTCTTAAAAAACAACAGGAAATGTTTTCACAGTTCTGGAAGACAGAAGTATGAAATCAAGGTCTCATAGGCTACTTCCTTCTTGAAACTCTGTGGAAGAATCTGTTCCATGCCTCTCTTCTAGTTTCCGGTGTCTCCTGGCAGCCCTTGGTATTTCAAGGCTCGGAAGCACTCCAATCTCTGCCTCCATCTTCACCTGGTCTTTCCCTGCTGTGTGTATCTCTTCATCTTGACTTCTCTTATAAAGATATTTGCCATTGGATGTAGGGCTCACTCAAATCCAGGATGATCTCCTCATGAGATTTTTAATTTACACACAACTACAAAGACCCTTTTTTGCAAATCAAGTTGCATTCAAAGGTTCTGAGCAGGGGGGACACCATTCAACTCACAAGTATGTTGCTGTTCTGCCTCTCCCCAAAAAAGAATAGATACGACAGCTGGAATGTGCATGAGGGTCATTCCTCAAATAATCGTATTTCAACGCTCTTAAGAGAACAAGTAGAAAGCTCCTAGGATGTAACAAAAGAAGAGAACCATTTTGGAAGTGAATGCCTAGTCCCAACCAAATCTCCTCTCTGTAGAAACTCAGTCAGATAAGATTCTTTCCATAAAATGATTTCCCCCATCCAAATGTGTTTCTCTTCCATAGCTAAACCCCGCAGGCATCAACAGGCTATAGGAAAGTTATCTTCTGCCTAAACACAGCCTTCTGAGGTTACTTTCATTTATTAACTAAAGGAATTTTCTACACTAAAATTCTAGACCTGAATTTGCAGACAATTGCTTCAATGAGTCTGTAGGCTGATAGCCTTGCATCTGTTGCTGTGATATTTCTATACTAGCACCAGACACAGTGTTCTAGATATGTTATGACTATATTTAATAGGTCACCTTTAAGGAATGACTTTTTCCTCATTAAAAATTAATTCTGTAGCATAAAAGCTATAAAATTACAGAATTCCTCAGAGAAAAAATTTTTTTTCCTCAGAGTTTTTAGTAAAAGAAAATACATTTTTCTATACAAGCTTGGCTATAACTCACAAAACATATTTATTGTGAACCAGAGTGAACTAAAAATGAGGTCTCTGAGTTTTACCAACAAGACACAGCTGCAAATGATCCTGGAAGCTATATTATGATATCCACTAACTGTCATGCATTATGGTCCAGATACTATATTCTTCCAGTTTAGTCTTCCGAGGGTCACATCGTCACCTTCTGAGATGATATCAATTAGTACAGGGATATTATTACAAAGATTAAATACATAATTCTTAATCTTTCTACCAATTATTTTTAGAACTTGCTTACACAGAAGCAAGGCTTTGGCATCAACTCTGAGAGGCTGAAGACTAGATTGTTTATTTTAATGAAATTGTTTAACCTCTTTTCTCCCTAATTTCATTCTCTGATATATGTGTTAATGCCACATGTTTGTATACTGTTTATTGTGTAAAGCATAAATACTTAACCCCTCCATTCTTGTCCACCAAGGCAACCATTTCCCAACTATTCTGACTTCTTCTTTTAGCATTTAACTCTTTATTTCTAGATAATATCTTTATAAGGCTATCTAATTGGTTTTAGCCACTATTTATTGAATGTTCTCAGTAGAACAGGCAAATTTAGTCCCTTTCATGCTTCTCCCTACCCTCAGCACCTTAGAAGGTTTCATCCTTCTAAGAAGGTAAAATTTTATTTTAATCAAACAGTAAGTGTTTGTATTATTATAACTACATAAACACTAGCCATGCCTGACACATGATGAGTCAATAGTCAGTGAGTAGGTAGGCAAGCAGGAAGAGAGAAGAGGAAGAAGGATTTTATTTCGTTGTTTGCATTGGTTGTTCCTGCCGCTCCCAGGATGTGAACTCAGGACCTTGGGATATATGTGACGTGCACAATGACTGTTCCACCAGGACATGCCAATAACCATCCTAAAATTTTTAATTAACTCGGGATTCTAGGTACCTTTCACATCTGGATTCCCTGCAGAACTATTCTAGCACATTTTAGAGCTCTACCCTACTGATTCAACCTGGAGTCCTCACTTCTAGGTCTGCTGCCCAACCAGCATCATTGCATCCCCTTTATCCATCTTCTCAGGGAGTCTCTTTCCCTCTTATATTGGAGCTCCTGAGTCTCACATTTTTTTCTCTTTCTCAGTTTCCTTTGCCTTTAGGAATAGCACATTCTCCCATTGTTTCCTGAGAAAGAGTTCATTATGTTAATTTGGTAAGAACATTCACATCTTAATGTGAATGTCTCTTTTATTTGTTCACGAGACAAATCTGACTCATGTCTTAATGACCAGTCAATTTGTATCTTCTCCAGAAAAACTCTTTTCTGACTGCTGCAAAGTTATGCTCCCAACGTAGACACTTCAACAACACTTGATTTATCAACATACTCCTTCATCCATCCATTTACTCCTTCATTCACACATCCAGCAAATATTTTTATTGAGTGTTTTCATGAATCAGGTCTTAGAATAGGTACGAAGATGAAGAGAACAAACTCAGTTGAGTTTGTTCAAGGAGGGAAAGGCCAGAATGAGAATGAAAATGAGAGGCCAGTGAGAGGAGGCCAATCCACTGCGAATGGCGTCGCAGAGAGAGGGAGGAGTCTTTCACAGAGACAGGCAATCACCTGCGCTATGCAATGCAGTAAGCTAAGAACCTGAACAGCCACTGAAGAAAACAAGACATCACCTATGACTTTGGCAAAGGCACTTGCTGTGAAATATCAGATAGGAAACCAGACAAGAGAGAAAGGAAAGAAATTAAGGGAAGTATAGAGAGTAAGCAGAAGCAGCCTTTGAGAATTTTTTTCTGGCAAAGGGAACAGAGGGAAGCAGTGGTATTGGAAGAGATATGTGCAGTTGAGGGAAAGTTTTAAATCATGAGAGAGGCATGCCCTGGTGGAGTGGCGGTTAGGTCTGCCACCTCCAACTAAGCACAGTCCACATATATCCCAAGGACCCGGATTCTCATCCCAGGGCCCAGGAACCAAGATGAACAACTCAGTAAACACAATGCTCCTCCCTCCTCTCTCTTCCTGTCTGCCTGCCTACTCGTCTTCATTCCTGTCTGCACCTTTCCCTTAAAATAAATAAATACACACATACATCAATACAGAAATAATGAAAGAAGTGTGGCATGCTGAAAGCAGCTAGAACTGGTCTGGGAGTAGGAGAATGTGAGTTCCAAGAAAGAAGGGGACCCTTAAAGAATCCCTAGCTCTTGGTTTCTGTCACTCTCTATTCAACCTTACCTTTCTTTGATAATTTTTTTTTCTCTTATTTTGCACACTGTTTCAAATGAATGATGTGGGAACTATTTCATGATGTCTCAAATTCTACATTAAGTTCACTTTTCTTAATTTGGTTCTTGATTGTTATCTCCTTCTTGCATGACTCTTTAAGTTGAAAATAAATTCCCAGCCCACTGAGAAATTATTTAGGATAAAGTTTGCTCACTATTTTAAAAAATGGTTTAAAATTGGACAAGTTACATAGCTCTGTTTGCTACATTGGTAGGAAAATGGGTTCGTTCCATAGCAAAACTCAACCTACGAGCTGATTGAAGGGTTAAATAAAACCTTTGTAAACACACAGAATAACGGTTAATACACATTAACGCCTCATTAAATGTTAGCTGCTGTTGTGGTTACTGCTGTCATCTTCTGCATCTCATCATCATTTGAGGCTGAGAGAGGAGGAAAAAGGGTGTTTTCAAATCAATAAGGTTTTTCCTAAAATCTGGCCTATTAAGTGGAGCTAGAGGTGTATTGTCACTTTCTTTTGATCTGTTATACACAAACACACACACACACACACACACCCCAAGAATGTTTATATGTGACATAAACTCAAATGTTAATTTTGTTTTATTGTTAGGGCTTTCATTTTAAAGTACTAGCCAAATCTAATTTTCTATAAAAATATTAACTATTTCTGAAGTCTCTATATACTTGCACATGCAATAGAAATTTACTTTTGAGTTTGTTACTTTCAATCACAGCTGAGGAAAACAGCAAAAGAGCAAAACCAGAACAGTCTTGGGTCCGTGGTTGACTTGGTGGAACACACCTGTTGTTTCAGATGCGTTGAGACTTCCAACTCTGTTCTGTGGCTCACTGCCATTTTAGTTCATCCCAAACCACTTCACTGTTTCGTAATAGACCAAAAGGATTGATTAACAAATGCACATGAACAACAGACAAGGCTTTAAAAGATCAGAGAGGAAATGTTTGAACAATACACAGGATATGAGTTTTTACAGTGACAATTGAAACAGGACTTACAGAAATGTAATCTGGTGAATACCTCTTCTCCTTCACGCAGTGACATCGAAATCAGATCCTGAAATTTTTCCTGTACCAACTGATCGAGGCCTGGAAGATTTTGGCTGAGCTTATTTAGAGCATCCCCTTTCTAAGTCATTTCTACCAGCTATCTGGTTATTTGTTTTTGCTTTATAGTCACCCCAGACTACAGCCACAGTTAATAAACCTTCTGTTGACTCCTACTTCCTTCAAACGTTATAAATGATTCCAATCTGTTATGTCATTCTTTCTGTAGTTTATGATTAGTATATTACTTCAAAGTTAAATTCAGATGTTCTTAACGATTGCATTTTTTCCAACATGACTGCAATTCTTCTATTTGTCTTAAGGATAGCCCTGCAATTTCCACTGTATTTGATACAATGTCAAGCAAAAAGAAGATGCCCATTAAATATCTGTTGATTGATAAATGGGATCTGATTCCTCAGATGCTCCTTCTAATATGTGATCAGCTTGGATACTATTGTAGTCATTTCCTTCTTCCCTGTACCTGGGCTGTTTTGACTCATCCCCAAAGCCCAGGACTGAAAAAGGAGAGAGAGAGAGACAGAGAGAGAGAGAGAGAGAGAGAGAGAGAGAGAGAGAGAGAGAGAGAGAGAGAGAGAGAGAGAGAGAGAGAGAGAGAGAGAGAGAGAGAGAGAGAGAGAGAGAGAGAGAGAGAGAGAGAGAGAGAGAGAGAGAGAGAGAGAGAGAGAGAGAGAGAGAGAGAGAGAGAGAGAGAGAGAGAGAGAG